>JAAEAF010009361.1:0-42832 GCA_011037195.1 Triatoma infestans
TCAAGTATGACTCAATACACTTTTTGCTTACCTTCTAAATATGTATTTCCGATAGAAACTCGATATCGAAAATTTATTTCCCTTAAACAGCAATCACTAATGTTAATTATGTAGAGAACTTAAATTATCAAATAATATTTAGATGTGTTTAAAAAATTATGGAAGTGTCAATTTGTGTTCATAAACAATTTTACCAATTGTTAAAAATAACCTTTTCTTAAGGTTATCGGCTAAACTCCAATAACCGGAAATTGCGATTTTTACCGATTTTTTTACTCAATTTTCTCGAAAATTGTTTTAAAGGTTTTTCTATAAATTTTATAATTATCTACATTCGTAAATCCTTATCATTTTTTTATTTGAAGCATTTACCTAGGTAAATTTTTTTTGGGGGGGGGCTCTGAGGAGCAATCACATTATGCTTTTACTATTTTTTACTTTCTCTTACTCCTAGTAATCGTGTCAAATTTTCGATATCGAGTTTTCACCGGAAATATCCGGTTTTTAGGGTCCACAGAATCCAAAAAAGTGGTTTTTAGCACATAGTCTGTGTATGTATGTATGTGAACAGCATAGCTCAAAAAAATGAAAAACCGTAGAAAGTTGAAACTTGATATTCGGTTTAGATATCACCATTAAGATCTGACAGTACATTATCTGTCAAAATTCCTCAACAGGAAGTACCACTTTACTAGTTTTTTTTTTTTTTTTTGTGTTTTTATCAAAAATGACTTCGACAATTTTCTTTAAACTTGGTATATCAACTACACATACAAAGAGCTACAACTTTGATTTGAAACATTTCTCTGGGAAAATTCATTTAAGGGCAGTTATAGGGAAGGGGTTGGGGTTATGTTTTTATCTAAAGTGCTATTTTAGTTTATTAGACAATTCTGCCTTCTAAATAATGTTAATTACAATTAAATATGTTGTTAAAATTCCGTGTTTGAAAACAATCGGATAACCGGAAGTGCGTTTACTTTAACCACTTTACTAAATGATTTTTTTTTTTCACTATTACAACAATTTTCTCAAAAATGGCTCCAACAATTTTTCTTGAAAATTTTTATATAAACTAAACATAGAATAATCTACAACTTTTATTAAAAAAAAAAACATTTCTCTGGGAAATGTTTAGTTAAGATCACTTTTGGAAAGAGGATTGGGTTATATTTTTTTGAAAGTGCTATCATAGTTGATTCACAATTCTATCATCCAAACAAAATTAATTGAAATAAAATAGATGGCTAAAATTTCCAAGTTTTCAAAAATTACGTAACCGGAAAGTGCACTTTTACTGAACAGTTTTTTTCAGTTTTCGACGAATTTCATGAAATTTGGTACAGAAACTATATCATTTGTCAATTAGAATTTGACGAGAACTGGAGTAAGAGAAAATTGTGTGAGTGTTTCACACCAGATTTGTTTTTCCCCCCCAAAAAAACGGTGATTTTCTTTACATTTGGACTGCTAACTGAACAAAATAGAAACTTTTACCATTTTATAAAGACATTTCCCTTTAAAAAATTTGATTTTAGTAATTTCTATGGAATCTATTACTTTAAATTTCCAAATATTATATGGATTTTGAAAAAAATATTGGTGCTGTCTTCTGGTTTACAATGTATTTAGGAAAAATTAATAAGAAAATTTGTAAATTTTATATGATAAAATTCATGTGAATGTTTATTAACACCAGATTTTTCTTAATATGAAGAAATCTCGAAAAGTAGCAAGCAATCACGAAAAATATCTCTCTAATGATAGAATTATATTTGTCAAGTAATTGGTTAGAAAGTTTAAAGAAAATCATTGGAGCAATTCAAATTCGAAAATAAAGCGAACCATTAAAAAAAATAAAAATAAAAACCAATTGAGCAGAATTTCTGGATTTGAAGGATGTTAAAAATGAAACTTTCTTGTTGCTAAATGGAGTACATATCTAATTTAAACTTCCTGCGACATTTGTTTCTGGGTTAGGCAATTAACTCTTATCATTTTCACTCTCTCTTTTTAAAATAAATAAATAATAAATAAAATAAATTTTTTTTTTTTTTTTTAGCGTCCAAGTAATTTATTTTATTTTTAATTTAGTTTTTCATCTAATTCTTATTATGTCCAGTAAAGAGTAACGTAGTAGGCCTATTTTTCGGCGGGCTTAACGTCCCAATACCAAATTAGGTGTCGTGGGACGGGGGCGGAATCACCTACTTTACTATTAACATTTTTTAAACAAATATAAAATTTAGTTATACGCTGGACTCGAACTGGGGTCCTCCCACTTACAAGTCCATGCTCATAACCAATACACCAACACCCGCCCCTATTCTTATTATGTATATAAGTATATATTTTCAGACTATGTTATTTTTATTTCATGTATTACACCTTCCTTTATTTTGTATGTATATTCTTAGTAGATGAGGTTATGTTCCAAAATTAAATATCTCTCCCAATTGTATTCATTCTCCCCTTCACTCACACTACCTTCTTATATACTAATCACACAAAAATAAACATACAAGAAATACATATACGTACAACATGCGCGCTTCTGTATATATACCGGGTATAACAGCAACCTCTGGCAATACTTCGGGATATGGTTTTTTCACTTCATTTGGAACAAAAAATTTCTAATAAACCATGGTCTGATTCGTCCGCTTTCAAAAGTTATTCTTCATTTTGGAAAATTTTCAATTTTCCTACTTTTTCTCATAAAATTGATTATATGTCAAAAAGTTTTTCACAAAAATCATATTCAATTACACCCTTTGGAAAGAGCATTAAATTTCCTATAAGAAACAGAAGTTTTATTTTAATTGAATTAATTATAGGGATTTTTAGAAACTTTAAACTTAACTCTACAGCGCTTCGACTGTTAAAAGCCACTTTTCAATAGTATTTTCTTATAAATTTCTTTAAGGCTAGCGTACGGTCCGGTTACAGAAAAAATATCTACATAATAAATATCATGGGGTTCCTTTCTTGTTTTGTTAAAGAAAATGCGAAATAAATGTAAAAAAACAACAAAATTCAAATTGAGAACTGTTATAAAAATATCCTAAGATTACCTAATATTGCCTCGGTTTTTTTCTGATAAATCAAATAAAAAAAAATAAACAAATAAATCTCATAAATCAAAGTTTATTTAATTGTTAAAATGATGGAGTTGAGAATGATAGAAGAAAACACAAAAAATATGATTTAATTAACGAAAAAAATCTTTTCCATCTGTAAGAGGGTTAAAAATTTAAAAACACACAAAAAAATTCAATAAAAACTTTTTACACAAAAGAAAAATTTAATTTAATTTAAAGAAAATGTTCAAAATGTTTATCCTCCGCGTAGACGAAATGTTTACTTCGTGACACTGACGAAACAGCATTTAGCACTTCACCGCGGTTGTTTTTAATTTCTTCCGCAGCTTCCGAAGAAGGGCATATTGGAGAAGTCAAGATTACATATGGAGAGCGGAGAATCGATTGAGTCAACAGATGAAGGATTTGCGATGAAGTACCTGGGCTGTAGGTTCTCGGGCGAACTGGAGTTCAACGATAGTGCCATAACCAAGTTGTCCAGCAACCTTGATAGATTGGTAGCGACTAGCCTCCTCAAATCCGATCAAAAGCTTAATATTGTAAACTAATACGTTTTTCCGGCACTTACATACCCGCTGCAATGCGCGCCTTTAATTAAACTCAGTCCGACACTCCTTGAAAGTATAGACGTCATTATTCGCAGAAGCGTGAAGGCTATGATTGGGATACCAGCAAGCACTACGTCTGCCATGTTATATGCCCCCAGACGTTTTCGGGGCTTAGGTTTACTCAGATGTCAGTGGGAAGCCCCACTTCAGCACTGGTCTATTGCCCAAAGACTAAATAGAGTTGAAGACGGGAAGTTCCAATCAGTATTTGATTATGAAACGGAAACATCGGAGTGTGCTGGATGTCTAGGTCTAGAAGTTGTCGGCATGGAAGACACATACAGCATCAAGGTCAGGCAATCCCTGTGAGAAAAATCTTTTGAAGATTGGAGTAAATGCAGATGGGAGGGTATAGGTGTAATTCATTTCAAGGATAATCCCAAAGGAAACCAATTCATATGCAATAGGAAAATTCTCTCTGGATCAGAGTGGACTAATGCGATGAAGCTAAATATTAACTATGCTCCCCTTCGGCCGGTTCCGGGGGTCGGCGGTCAGGCAATAACGGGAGGTGTTGGATCCCACTGCCGCAAATGCGGTAGTGAGTATGAAACCCCAGCCCATGTATTGGGAAATTGTTCCAACAACATGTCCCTTGTCACCCGCCGTCACCATAACGTGAAGAAGCGGATAGCAGAAATATTAAGCAATAAGGGGTATATTTGCTTCGACGAAGTTCACTGCCTAGATACAGCAGGTACTAATCGTTTTGCTGATATTGTGGAGTTCAAGAACGGTGGAAAAGAGGCCCTTGTCATTGATCCTACCGTCCGCTTTGAATCCAATGATCCAGAACAGGGAAATAAAGTGGATTCAGAGAAGAGGGACATATATGAAAAATGTATCCCTCACCTGCAGGAAAAATACCGGGAAAGGTTTGGAGAACGTCAGTTCCAAGTGAAGGGACTCTGGTTTGGGAGTAGAGGTGTAATACCTAAGACCACGAGTGAATTTTTTGACAGTTTAGGAATTGGCCAAGACTTTCTGTGGGAGATTGCTGAGACAATCACACTGGATTCTCTCGGTATAATCCACCACCACGTGTATGGGACATGACCAGCAACGATTAATTACTTACACATTCATTTAACTTTAGGCTGTGTATATATAGCTCCTGTGGCCCTCTATTAGGTGTTGCATTTGTTCCGGTATAAATTTATATATAGTAAATACCTACGCATTATTCCTATTCAACCATTGTTCTCTGAATTGATTGGTATGCTGTGTCTCAGCAACTCAATTAATTGAGCAGCCACACTTATTTTAATTATTGAAATTAAGTGCTTTTTCTCCGGTGCTCCAGCTCTTCCCGAGCATACTCAGCTGCAGCTTCCGACGCGCTGCCGTACACAAAAACCATAAATAAAAATCATATCTCGGTATACTGTGGCATTTTGAATGTATGACCAGCTAAATCACGACTTAATGTTTCTATTTATTAGAATTAGACGGATTTCTATCGTGAGATTGCAATTCCGAAGTTCATTCCAGTATTATTAATTAATCTTAGGATATTTTTGTAACAGTTCTTAATTTGAATTTTGTTGTTTTTTTAAATTTATTTCGCATTTTCTTTAACAAAACAAGAAAGAAACCCCATGATATTTATTATCGTTGGAAAGCTGGTGAAATGTAGATATTTTTTCTGTAACCGGACCGTACGCAAGCCTTGAAGAAATTTATAAGAAAATGCTATTGAAAAGCGGTTTTTAACAGTCGAAGCGCTGTAGAGTTGAGTTTAATGTCTCTGAAAAACCTTATACTTAATTCAATTAAAATAAAACTTCTGTTTCTTATAGGAAATTTAATGGTCTTTCCAAAGATGTAATTGAATATGATTTATGTTAAAAACTTTTTGAGATACAATCAATTTTATGAGAAAAAGTAGGAAAGTTGAAAATTTTACAAAATGAAGAATAACTTTTGAAGGAGAACTATTGATGGTTTATTAGAAATTTTTTGTTCCAAATGAAGGGAAAAACCATATCCCGAAGTACTGCCAGAGGTTGCTGTTACACCCTGTATACATAAAAATATTCGTATTCAAAAGTTCTCTACATTTCAACTTGACGGACTTCGGGAAAGTTAACGTGATAACAATTTGGTTTATATATATATAGTGTACTGCATGTGATGAAGGAAGTACGAGGTGTGTAAATTAAGTAATGAGACTGATTCTTTATCTTTTTTTTAATCAAATAAAATTACAATTCAACATTGTCCCCTTCAAAGTAACTACCTTGGGAAACCACACAACGCTGAAGACGATTCTTCCATTCGTCATAGCAGTGCTGGAACTCGGATACTGGAATAGACTTCAGTTGGTCGGTTACGGCTGTTTGAATATTCTCCAATGTTCCAAAATGACGTCCCTTGAGGTGATTTTTCAATTTGGGGAACAAAAAAAGTCACATGGACTCAAGTCGGGTGAATAAGGAGGCTGAGGACCACAGGAATGTTATTACTGGCCAAATACTCATTAATAGAAATCGCGGTGTGACACGGAGCATTGTCGTGATGCAACACCCACTTGTTTTTGATGTTTGGTCTCACACGCATGACTCTTTTTCGAAGTCTCTCAAGAACTTCTCGGTAAAAATGTTGGTTTACCATTTGGCATTGAGGCACAAATTCATTGTGAACGATTCCTTGGCTATCAAAAAAGCAAATCAGCATGCATTTGATTTTTGACTTGCTCATTCTTGCTTTTTTTGGCCTTGGAGAGGTTGAAGTGTGCCACTACATGCTCTGACGCTTAGTTTCTGGGTCATACTCAAACACCCAAGACTCGTCTCCTGTAATAACACGTTCCAAAAAATTGGGATCGTTTTCAATTGCTCCCAAAAAGTCAAGGCTCCTTTCCTTTCTGATGTCTTTTTTGCTCTTGTGAAAGATTTTTCGGAACCATTTTTGCACAAATTTTTCTCATCCCCAATTCATTAGTCAAAATTTGATGAACGGTTGTGTGAGTCAATTCAACTCTTCGCCGATCATTCGGACTGTCAAACGACGATCTGAACGCACGAGATCGCGGATTCTGCCAACATTTTCGTCGGTTCTTGAAGATGAAGGCCTTCCGCTGCGAGGCTCGTGTTCAATTGATTCCCTTCCTTCTGCAAACGACTTAAACCACCTAAAAACCTGTGCTCTCGGCAAAACATTGTCTCCATAGGCCTGGCACAGTTTTTCAAACGTTTCCGTTGCACTGTGCCCAAGTCTGAAGCAAAACCTGATAGCACAACGTTGCTCGTAATTGATGTCACTCATTTTTAAAACGCACTGAAAAAAACCTTGCTCACAAAAAAAAAGTCACTACGGACAGTGCAACAACTCTAGCATTTTCAAATTTGCACTGGACGTGTATCAGATGTTTACTTGCCCTACCACGCATGCGCCGCGTCTCCAATGTTGCCGGATCGAACACTAGAAAATCAGTCTCATTACTTAATTTACACACCTCGGAGATATATATATATAGGGTGAAGTGCATGTGATGAAGGAAGTATATTGGGTACAATTTCCAAGTTATCTTTGAGAAAAATGTGGCATAGATCGAAAAATAAGATGTTGCAAAATCGTGGCTTTAGACGCGGTGAAACAAAACGATTACTCCCTTCATCTCACTTAGTCAGTTAGCGTGACTAAATAAGGTAGTGGAAGAATATGAGAAAGTAAAAGCCTCGAGTGAAACACTCCGACTACTTTGTCTTTCTCTTCTCTTAATACAGTTATACTGTATAAATAGATCAATTTTCTTTTAATTTCAAATTCTGTTCAAATATATATACGCTAACTTAAATATAAAGGTAGTGGGGGAATAAAGTGCCAACCTATTAACTGGTGCAAATGAAGAATAATTACATTATAGAGAGCCAATAATGAATTTACACACATTTCAATTTAACGCCTCAGATTCCTCAGAACCACCTTAAAAACACGTTTATCAGAAAAATATTTCAAATAAAAGTGATATATTTCTATATATGTAGCACGCATTCCAAGTTTAAAAATCTGGTGTGAAACACTCACACAACATTCTCCTACTCCAGTTCTGAAAATTGTAAAAGACAAATTTTATAGTTTACTACCAAAATTTAATGAAATTCGTCGAAAACTGAAAAACTGTTGATCAGTTAAAGTGCACTACCGGTTTACTAGTTTTCTTGAGCTCGGAATTTCGGTCACCTATTTATTTTTAATTAATTTTGTTTTTGTATGATAGAATTGTATAATCAACTAATGATAGCACTTTAGTGAAAAACATAACCACATCCCTCCCCCTAAGTAAGTGCCCTTAAATGAATTTTTCCAGGTATATGTTATAATAAAAGTTGTAGATCTTAGTATGTTAGTTTATATAAGAAAGTTTCAAGAAAATCATCAGAGCCATTTTTGAGAAAATCGCGAAAAAAAAAAAAAAAAAAAAAAAAAAAAAAAAAAACAAAAAAACACTGATTGAAATGGTACTATGTTACTTCCGGTATCAGGAATTGTGACAGCGCGATTACACCCTTTCAGATCCCATGTTGAGACCTACGAATTCCAATTATTCAACCTTAGTACGGTCTTTCGTGTTGAGCTATACTATTTACACGGCACACAACACAGAACATTTGCTAAAAACACTTTTTAGGACCAGGGGACGTCAAAACGGTTATTTCCCGGTGAAACTCGATAACGAAAATTTGACACCCAGTGGTCAGAGAAAAAAAAAACAAAATTGCATAACCGTTTCGTGACTACATTAATTTTATTAGAATGTAGTCTTTATTGTAGAAGGAAATAATATGAGATAATGAAACTTTTGCGTAGTTCAATGCGCTATCATCAGCTATATATATTTTGGGCTGAGAAACAAGTTTTTTTTTTTAAATGAGATAATATATCAATATTGTATGTTTATCAAATTGCTTGAATAAAATAACAAAAAATAACAATTCATTCTTCTTTTTAAATAAGTATTTAATTGACTCTAATTAAAAGAACAAAGAAAGTCATTCAAGTAACACTAGTTAACTACTATGAATTTGAAATATTAAATTCAAAATATAATTTACTATTTCAGTCACAGATTAGTTTACATTATTTATAAACAATACTTAGCAAAAGGTAATGATATATGTCTGTTTTTTATAGATATCAAGAACGTCTACTATATTGTTCCCTGGTCAAACCTATGGAACCCCTAAGAGTAACCTTTATCAGTGAGCCGCTAATAGTTATTGTAAAAGAAATGTACAGAGGAAATATGTGAAGTAAGTGAAAGTTGAAAAATAGGTTATCCAGAGAAATTGTAACCTCGAAATGTCTTCTTCAGATCCCCAGTCTATCCCCAACCCTTTAAAATATATATTCGGACAAGATCCTACGGGGGACTGGTCCAGGAAATGTGTGAGAATGAGGTTGAAATAGGTAACAGAACATTCCTACATAAACTCTTCCTTGCGGATGACCAAGTAACAGGAAACTGACGATACTACGTTTATGTATGCAAGGCTAGTCCAAGCGTACAAAAAAAGCAGGAATGAGTGTATGGCCACTGGCGGGAAAGGTGTTAAGCTGAATGGGTATAAAATAAGGCCGGTAGTCCAGTTTGGGCTCAATCCTGGAAATAAACGGCACATTCAAAGCTGAGGTACGAAGGAGGGTGATTGAGGATAGAAATGCCATTGGTATGCTCAATCCAGTCTTATATAGTACCAATCTCCAAAAAAGCATAAAGCTCATTTATACCGCTCTTGTGGAAAGCATCATGTTGCATGGATGCTAAACATGGACTGTAGGATTTCAAGAGCGAAGGTTACTTGCTACAGAAATGACTTCTGGCGCAGGGAGCCAGGATGTCCAGAATAAAAAAGGCAGAAGGAAGAGAGAAAGGCCAAAATTGTCTTGGAGAGAGATGATAAAGGAAGATAAAATGATGGAATACGGTCTGTCGGAGGAGGATGCACTGGATAGGGAGGTGTGGAAAAGAAAAGAAAACATCTAGCAATGTTTGGTGATGAAATCCTCATTTGAGGAAACTTCTGGTAAAAAAAAATTCTGCAGGATAAACAAATCGTCCTTAATTAGTTCAACTTTTCTATTAGTAATGTTGCTGAATTAATAGTAATGTTTGTTCTCAAGCTCTCAGACAAACGGCCATTGATAATTTAGTAGATACAAAAAATCTGACATAAGAATAAAATAGGAAGTTTCTATACGCCCCTAATCGCCGCAACGCAAAAGGAACTATTGAATTCCCCAAGGAATCCTTGTATCTTAATCACCATTTTATAGCATATATACAAGTGCGGAAAAATGGTTATCCGGTAAATTTTCATTACAAACCAAAAGTATTAATCAGAATACATGCAATCAATCAACTACTTCTTTAAACGCTGAAATCTTATGTCTATTAATTCATTTAATGAGAAATTAAAACTAATCAATGCTTTTAAAAGAAATTATACTTTCTTTCATACTCTCAAAAGAAAAACCAATATTATAATTATGCAATATTTCTTATAAAATAATACTTCAAATTTTCTAAAAGAATTGGTTTATAGAAGATGATTTACATTTAATAATAATAAATGAAAAATTTTGTATCTAGATAACATGGACAATTTTGTAAATAAATCTCTTACAAACTAATATACAAACATTTGATAATAATTGTTTAGATTTTAATGAAACTCTATATAAAAAAAAAAAAAATTACCTCAGAAAGACCAGATGATGGACTGTCAGTTCCGCTGTTTTTACTAAAAAGACTCCAACCTTCAGAATCATTTTTCCCTTTCCAACCAAAGACCCCTCTGAAAACACATTACTATCTAAACATATTAAGTCATTAGAAAAATAAATAAACTATAAGGAAAACAAATTTAACAACAAAAACTTAACATGCAGCATCAATCATCAAAATATTCATGTGTCCTTCAAAATATTCATTCAGTGACTTTTCCGTAATGATATAAACAAACACAGGAACTAAATGGCATCAAGAACCATTTCAATGCACTATACATTCACATTTATAAAAAAACGAATCAACAATGAAATTTATATGTTTAGAATTTATAATTTATTTCGACTAAAAGAGAGACATGTTTTCTCTTTTAAATTATATTTACTCCAGATTAATGTCATATCAAATGAAAGTAAGTTTGTAAAATAAAAACCAAAATATGTAATTCACCTTGAAAAAAACAATTTTTTTTGTTGTTTATATATTTACAACTTTTTTATGAAATATATGTGGGTAGGGTCCCACTATAAAATTATTTCTGTTCAATGATTAAAATAATAAGTGGAAATTCTGTTATCCACAGACGGCTCTATTAAAAACATCTCATTGACCTATTAAACTAAAAATTGGCAAGTTTAAAATGTATAAATGCCAAATATTTCATTACTGCCGATTTATAAATAAAACAAGAATTATGTTTATTTGCTCAGAAAAAAGATATTAAGTTGAGTAACTTTTAGAAGATAACAATAACATGGTAATTTTTCTGTCAATAAAAAGTTTAAAAAAAAGAACTGAATTTGTACGAAATTTACTGTAAAGGACGGAGATTAAACATAAGGCCAATAATGTAAGAATTTCATTTGAAAATGAATAAGAGTTTGCTCAAATTTCATCTGAAAGTATGGTTTTTATTAGTGAGATACAATTGTATTAAATTAGGTTGCTTCTCAAGTAATGATTCAAAATTTTATGAATAACAATACATCGTTTAGGTAAAACTTGCGTAGATATGAATCATCTAATTAAAAAAAAAAAATGTATCTTCATTCCCATGACGTGGGAACATGACAGCTGCAAGTGATCACATGACTGTCAAAACAGGACCAAATCACTTAATGTTTACATTTATCCTGAAGCAACATATTGTTATCATATTGTCATCATTTCTTCTTCTTGCAAAAAATAAGTTTTTACTTCAAATTAGTTAGGAGCTTATTTGATGAACCTAATATCAAAGCATATTGTTTTAGTATCTCAAAGACACTGCTTGTCACTTTCTTATTTCATTTATCAATTCAATCAGGCAAAATACTTTGGAATGTTGTAAACATGATCACTTACCTGCTAAAGAATGCTGATATTCCTTTCCGCTTTGGCTTGGTTCCATTAGAATCTTCTGATAAACTACTACAATTCCCAATTGATATTAAGGAACAATTATCACCATTATCGAATAAACTGCCTAAAGTTGAATCACCATTTGTTGAAGGAGAAATATCACTTAAACTTGACACGGTACTAGAAAATGAACTCACTTCTGTACCTACCCTATTTAATAATGAAACACCATTGCACTTATTGTTTGATTTAACACTCTTCAAGTCATTTTGACAAATAAGATGTATCTGCTTTGTTACCGGGCTGTATGCTAATGGCAAAGAATGCAAAGCATTATCCAAAGGAACAGGAGTATTTGGATTTGTGTGGCATGTATCACTACAGGATACTGTACATTTACCAGTTTTTTTATTATTATCAACTTGTATTTTATTATCACTAGATTGTACTAACCCATTGCGTAATGTACAATCAGGCCAGGTTTTAAACCAATTATCATTACCTTCCTTAGGTATTTCTTTCAATTCTTCAACAGGAGGGCTTGTTGATTCTTCATTATTATCACTATTAGAATCAATTTCATTATCCAATATAGGAACACTTTGACTTTTCAACTTATGAAGAAACACTTTTTGTAAATAATGTCCTGGTTTCCTGCGAGATTTAATTTTTACTTCTTGAAAACTAGTTGCTAACTGAGAATCACATATTATTAAGTTTTCACTTTCATTTACACCTTGTAATTGAGTTTCACTACACTGATTTTGGCTACAATCATCCACAGGTGCATATTTAACTTCAACACCGTTTCGTTCTTTAGAAGATGTTACAGTCTTCATTTTAGGCGAAAATGCGCCTATAAGTCTTTCCTACGAGCCCATAATTGCACTAAAATGCACTTATTAACACAACTACACTCACTGTCTACTACAATTTTACGACAACCAGACGGATTAAGTGAAAAGAAATTGTTACCCCCCACCATTTCACCTTGACAGTATTAGTACCAACGTTCTTATAAAAAATTTCCCTCTATTCAGAAAGAAAAAATGCAATTTGTACCCTCATGCTAATCAAATATTTTTCATATGATCTTAATGGATTAATAATAATTATATTCTTCTTTCTATGACTGTCATAAAATTAAATCTTATTAGTTTCTAAACTAATCTTATTAGATTAGTGTCTGAAAGCACAAGACAAGATCTATTTCTGGACGATTTAAAGCTGCTTTTTATATACATATTTCTGAAACCCTTAGTTTTTTGTTTACTTTATTTCAACATTCCGTATTAACTAGAATTTATTGAAACATTAACCATACTAGAGAAATCTTAGGTTTGCAATAGATCGATTTGAAAACACTGGTCGACATAAAAAGATGTGATAAAAAAAAGGGTGAATATTTAGAATAGGACGCAAATTTTAACCTTTTTTTTTTTTTTTTAACTGGAGCACATCACATTTCTGCAATACAGTTTAAAATTTTGCGACAAATTATCTTCGAGATCAGAATTTTTTATAAAATATATTTCTAACTCCCTATTTTCTGATCATGAGGCATTATAGAGGGAAACTAACATTTCAGGAAAATGAAAGAAAGTAATAAGAAGGTTATCAGATTCAGATGTTTATATTTTATAAAAACAAGTTTAAGGAGTTGATATTTCAAGAAAATCCCGAAGAACCAATTCTTTGAACGTTTACTGATTTTCTTTAAATGCACTATATTATATACATATTTAGTTGTCCTATTAAACGTTTATTTGTATGTTTAATAGTTAATAAAGATAATACATTATCTGGAAATGTACTGTAGGGAGAGGTCAAAGGCCACCTTTCCTGAAACCCCAAACACTTACCCAGGAAAAAATGTTCCAAACAATAGTGATGTGTTTAGTAAGTAGGCGAGGTTTGAGGAAAATTGTTGGGGAGAAAATCGCAGCAAACTGAAAGAACCATTAATTAGGTCACAATTCCAACTGACAAATTCTGGTTATAACGTTCATGCCGGATCCTACGGTGTATCTAAGCAAGTGATCTAGATGGAAAATCAAGTTTGAGTTTTCTGCTAACTATTAACTTCTCTCATTCAAAGAAACTCAAAACAAGTATTAAAATGTAACATTTGAAAACTCGGTTACGGAAGTTTGACCCGATGGTAATATTTCCTCTTAAAGAGAATATTAAACCTTTATTATGTGGTATTAAACCTTTAAATTAAGAAAAAAAATAAATCAAAATCCATGTTTAATTAAAAATCCATTTATTAAATAAAGCATAAAATTATAACCCCTTTTTTAAATTTAAAAATGTTCACCATTTCTGTGAATGTTTAAAAAAATAAAAATATTACAAACGAAAAATATGAAATAAAAAATATACAATGACTACATTTTATAAAATAATATCTGAAGTACAAAACACATCAGTTCTAATAGAGCTCTTGCAAATAATTCTTTGATGATCGGGACGGGAACAAGATCGGATTCGACGCCTCTGAATTTCTTGTTCGTTTGTTTAAAACATAAGGTTCTTTTTTAAAGAAAAAAAAACTATTCTGTAGTTAGATTCTTTAATTATCGGATTCTGACTTATTTTTTTTACGCTCACGATGACCAAAAATAGCTGTGCCTACTCTTACACTAGTACTGCCTAATTCGATCTGAAAAATAAAATATAATCATTATTTTATAAAGAGAAAATAACATGTTATCTAGAATACAATAATTCTATATATATAATTCTTACAGCATGTTCAAAATCATCTGACATTCCCATAGAAAGTTCAATATTTTTAGTATTAAAATTCAACTTTGAGCAAACATTGTCCCTACATCTGCGTAAAGCCTGAAATAAGAATTTTTCTTCTATTATTTTCTAAACATTAAAACAAGAAATTGATTGATTCAATAAAGGCCCCATTTTGATGTTCCTGTCTAGGCATGTAATTTGCTTCTCTTTTTCATGAGCGAATATTTGCCAAGCACTTTGCTGTGCATTGAGTTTTACAGCATGACAGGGCCTATTATCCTAATCGAGTTCGACTAGTTTCCACCACTTAGTCCTGAAATTTTTTTTGGGCTCACGTTTTAACATTCGCACTCATGAAGCTTTTTGAATAGAATTTCTGGTCTGTTACCCTCAGAGCATGGCGATCTTATCTCTAAAGTTATGAAAACCTACCTAGGAGGGTGCCCCCACAGTCTTATACCAGCCTTTAATAATCTTATACCAGCCCTCAAAGGAACTACTAAGAACAGATGGAGTATCTAAAACGTAACGGGACTAAAAGTAACTAAAAAATTCTGGGATTAAAAGTATTCCGTCTAAGATCTCAGAATCTCAATAGCAGTCCGGGCTTTGTCTGAATGAATGAGGCTTTCCCGAAGTGTCAAACCTTCATTAATCTAGCATCCGCTCCTTCTTTTAATCTTGGAGCTGCCAGGAAACCAAATATGATCAGTATTTTTTAGCAAAATATTACAAAAAAATTACCAAAAAATCAGGATTTGGTCCATTGGAAATATCATATCCAAATAATCCTATTGTCATCAGGCCAACAAATTTCAACGATGGACAATTTTTAATAATAAATTCAACTAGATCACAACTTTTTTCTGGTTCACATCCACCTTTTTCTGAAAAAAATTAAGAAAATTAAAAATTAAACGAGAGAAACCAGACAATATTGACATTGTAAAGAAGGGACTAAGATTCTTGGATTATCAGGCTTCACAGGATTTTCTGTTATTGCTATGTAAAATATTTACTAAAAGTTTTGTTGGAATGTGCGTTACAATAAACTTTGGTGTGAAACACACGACTTTTCTTATTCTTAATCAATACAATTTAATCAAGAAATTATCTATAAAATTCAGGGGACCCTAAAATATGTATTTCCGATGAAAACTCAATTTGGAAAAATCAGGCACGATCGCAATACTTCCCCTTACTAGGAGAGAGAAAGTAAAATTAGTCAGGGCTACCAGGAATGTGGAAGATGTATAATAGAAAAACGCTTAGTGTGGGAAATAGGATGATGAGATAATTTACTCTGGAAATTGATGAAGAGGTTCTGAATTCAGTTATTTCTTACTGAGTATCATTAAGAGAAAGATATAGTACTTTTGTACCATATAGCTCTGGTATAGTACTGATATAGTTTTGGATTGAAAGAAGTTGAATCTTAATACATTGGATTTTCTGCAGACTCTACAGGGTTGGCCCAATAGGACTTGATAGTTTCTACAGAATGGCTTGCCCGCAAAGGGTATCTATTGCACACAGTTACTTGGGATACAGTACACAATACACTTAAACTGCATACACTCTACACTTTACAGACAAGGACAAACACAGTAGTTGTGGTGGTTGGTTCTGCAGAGCTGCAAAGCATCAGAGACATTTTCCGTGGCAGCCTGCTTCATTTTGTGGTCATCGACCGGTTTTGGCGTTCGCCCATCTTCAGGATGCGTTTTTCAGACAGTGTGACAACACAGACTTGCACAGAGCAAATTCAGTTTACACACTCCTAGTGTGTTTACACAGTTCTAGTGCAAGTCTGTGTTGTCACACTGTCTGAAAAACGCATCCTGAAGATGGGCGAACGCCCGAAACCGGTCGATGACCACAAAATGAAGCAGGCTACCAAGAAAAATGTATCTGATACAAACACAGTACACAAAATAGGGTCTCCGACCTAGATAATTGGCGAAAGCCAAGAGAAAAGGAAGAGATTAGCTCAGCGGTAGCGCGTTGGACTAGCAACGCGGAGATCCCGGGTTCGAATCCAGCATGCTGTCCTTAGATTTTTTCTTCCTAGGAGCCTCTACAATTCACTGGCCGGTGATGGGCCTGTGCATTGGAGAAGGCTCCGGGGGACACAATAGATCTTTTAGGTCGCAGTGCGATAATCCCCTACAACAATCTACAGAATGGCTTCTATATATAAGTAAGTTTCGTAAACTACGTTTAGTAAATAGGTAGTTGAGCGTAGCGAATGTAAAGTCTCATGTATACGTACATAATACCTTGAAAAGTAATAAATATATACTTGCAAGAGGGAAGAGATTTAAAACATATTTGTTTTGTGCATGTTATACAAACACATTTATATAAATATTTTCTAACTTAATCCATTCGATCTTTAAATTGAAGAAGAATATTGAGTGATGTTTGTCAGTTGGAATGAACTACGAAGAAGCAACATTTAACTTGTGGCTTCTTCCAAGTTGGGGCTGAGCTTAGCGCTCCCCAAAAAGAGGTCTAAGCCTTTTCTTTCCACTACTCGGTTGCCTGCTAGCGAAGATATAACAAGGTTACTTCTTCAGGTGACGCGCTTGCCCTCAAAGAGGAAACCGACCTCCTCTTGCGATAGAGACGGATTTCATCTATCGCTAGATGTTCACCGGCAATAGAGGTTCACCTTAGCTCACTCCCCTTCAAAGACGTCCTTATCGAACCTACCCTTCAACTCAAAGTAGTTATTCAATTTTATTTTTGCTTACTCTGTAACTGGGTATAAACTAAATACGAAGGATTAATAAATATGAAGGATCTTTCTTGAGTAATGTCTTAATAATACCTAAAAGCCACTCGAAAAAATGCTTGTTGTTTTCTAAGGGAGAGGAAATGGTGTTGATTACTCTGAAATGTTACTGACGTTTAGATTGGAGCACTGAACTGATTAGAGCGAATGGATTCAATTGAGTTTACAATGGTTACTATACTTTTGAGAAGTAAGCGACCTAGATGTTGAAAGAATTGGAAGCACACCCAAAGTTTATAGCGATGTTGAAGAATTTCCATTGAATAGCAAAAGATTAACAAAATACTAAAAATCAAGGTAAAATACCTTCTTCATTGCTAGTATTCACTTGAACCATCACTCTTAATGGTTCTTCTTTCTGTAATTTTTGCCACGCATTGTCAAGGGCAGTTGCTAATTTCTCATTATCTACTGTTTCTACTAAATATAAGCCAGGTGATGAGACTAGTTTATTAACTTTATTCCTTTGTATATTACCAATAAAATGCCACTTTATTTCTTTGCACTTTTCCAAAATCTATGAAATAAAAAATTGATTAAAGGGGATGTTAAAAAGGAAATACTTTGCCTAAAATATTGTAATAAAATTAACCTCAGCATCATTGCTTTTTTCATTTAATTCTTGGATATAATTTTCACCAAAATGTCTTTGACCTTGTTCATATGCTGTTATAATTAATTCCTTGGGTTTCGTTTTACTGACTGCTACAAGCCTTGGTGTAAAGTCCTGACAGAAACATGTATTCATTTATTTATATATATGGACTTGTAAATTAAAGATACATAAAAAGTAAAAAACATACCAATCCATTTTTTCGGCAAGCAGCATTAATTCTACTGTAGATATTTGCCAGGCCTTTAACAACGTCAAATTCAGACATAGTTACATAATTTATACAAATAACCTAAATGTTCTGAGATTCTTGGCTACTTTTATAATACTTTTATCACTTTTGTTATCTAATGTGGTATTTTGTTAAGATATTTACTGGTGGAAGGTTATGCTAACATAACGAACTAACACAATTAACTCACTTATATCTGGTGGAAGGTTATGCTAACATAACGAACTAATACAATTAACTCACTTATAAAAAAGTATCCTTTTATTTTTTCCATTGTTATCAAATAAAAATTAATTTCATAAAATTTTCTGAAAAATATAAGTATAAATGTTAATAATTTAGAGCCAAAAGTACATATTGTCAAAATGGAATTGCAATTTATAATCGGGAGGGGGATACTGATTTTATTTATAATTTACAAAAAATATCTTGCGTTGAAACACTCACACGACCTTCTCTTACAGCAGTTTACATAGTTTTATAATTGACAAATTTTCTTCAAACTAATAATTTTTACTAATGTTTTTTATTCTTTTATTTTATATAAATAGATTCTAAATTTAATAAAATGACCTTTTTGAAAAAATCCAAAACATTTTTTAAATGAACTTTCCAGGAAAAAAAATTCAAACAAAAGTGATGTCTCTGTATGTATAATAAGTATACCAAATTTAAAGAAATTCATCGGTAATTTTATGGATCAAATCGTAGAAAACTGAACAACTGTTCAGTAAAAACGCACTTGTGGTCAACCGATTTTCATCAACTCGGAGTTTTGGCAACATATTTAATTCTAATTAATACTATTTAGATGATAAAATTATATGATAAAAGAAACTAGCACTTTATAGGAGGAAAATATAATCTTAATGAACTCTTAAACGAATTTTGCTAGGGAAATGTTAAAAAAAAAAATTAAATACTTAGTATACCACATTTAATGAAATTCATCGGAGTTCGTCGAAATTCGTCGAAAACTGAAAAACTGTTCAGTAAAAGAGCACTTCCGGTTTACTAATATTCTGGAAACTCGGAAATCTGGCCATCTATTTGTTTCTAATTAATTTTGTTTGGATGGTAGAATTTGTATAATCAACTGTGCTAGCACAAAAACATAACCCTACGCCTCCCCCAAAAGCCCTCTTAAATAGATATTATCAAGAGAAATGTTTCAAATAAAAGTTGTAGCTCTTTATACGTATAGTACACATTACTACTTTAAAGAAAATCGTTAGAGCCGTTTTCGATAAAATACCAGAAAACTGAAAAATACATTTCAGTATAAACGCACTTCCGGTCATCCGATCTTTTTCAAACTCATTTTAACAACACAAAAATTTTCCGAAAATTTTCTTCGGAATTTTAACAACACATTTAATCCTAATTAATATTATTTAGATGACACAATTGTATAGTAAATAGAAATAGCACTTTACAGGAAAACCTAACCCCCCCTCTCTCAAAAGTGCTCTTATATGAATTTTCTCAGAGAAATGTTTCAAATAAAAGTTGTAGCACTTTATGTGTGTACTTGATAAAAAAGTTTTAAAAAAAAATCATCAGAGCCATTTTTGAGAAAATTGAAAAAAAATAAAAAAACAACTAGTAAAGTGATACTTCCGGTTGAGGAATTTTGATAGATGGTATCACTGTCGGATTCCACGGTGATTCCTAAACGGAATATCAAGTTTGAACTTTCTACCATTTTTCGTTTTTGAGCTATGGTGTTCAAAGAGACACAAACACACACAGACCATTTGCTAAAAACCTCTTTTGGACTCAGGGGACCTCAAAACGTATATTTTCGGTGAAAACACGATATCGAAAATTTGACATGATCGCAATGGAGTGAGAAAATAAAAATCAGGCGTCTTACTGCAACTTGCAGTTATCCTGGATGAATTTGTACCACAAAGATTACTTGCTTCAGGATTCACAGGATTATGAGGACAGAAATGGATTTAGTTATGGATACACATAATGACATTGCTTTCTCAAAAATCGAATTTGAAAGTATGCTTTCTAATAAGTTACCAGGTTGAGATGGTCTGACAATTGAGATATTAAAGAAGGTATAGGAATTTTATCCAGTTGCTATCGCTTTAATTTATGTTGAGTGTCTATCCAGAGGAAGTTTCCACCGTGTTGGAAGAAAGCTGTGTTAGTTATTCTGGAAAAGTGGAAAGCAGGAAATGAATGATTTGTCCAGGCTAAGGCTCATAAGCTTATTACCAGTAGCAGCAAGGTCTTGAGAAATTATTGATTGATGTACCATATGAACTCTAAACGTGTTCTGTCTGGCAGGCAGCTTGGCTTTAGACCTTAGACATCAACGGTTAGTGCATTAAAAACAGCCACCGAATTCATAAATGAATACTTATATATGAGGTGGGAAGTTCTTCTTATACCATACATATAGAGGGAGCTTTCGACGCTGCTTGGTGGCCAAGTATTTTAAAAAGCTTGAGAGAAAGGAAATGTCCAAGGAACCTTTACCATCTCTCGAGAAACTATTTTTCAGGTAGAAATGTTAATCTGAGCTTAAATTCCTTACGAAAAGATGCTCAGGCAACTAGAGGCTGTCCATAGGTCTAGACTGCCTAGAGGTTTTGCTGCGGGCCAAGCTTCTGGATTCTAATGTACATAGTTTACTAAGGCTTTCTTTTCCTGGTCATAGTCAAGCAATTGCTTTGCAGATGATCTCCTCTTATTAGAGGCAGGATAAACAGCATTGGAAACAGGGTTTTACGAATCGTTGAAAATTGGGATGCCAAACACAAAATTAAATTCAATAAAAATAAATCGAAGATTATGTACTTTTCTAAAACAATGAGTCCCAAGTCGGAGGATATATCAATATATTTGGGCAGCGAAAATGGTAGAGATTCTTAAATGGTAGAGAATCTTGAATATCTCGGAATTATATTTGACAGAAGGCTAAGTTGGGGCGATCATTCAGTAACATTTTCGGCAGTTTGTAAATGTACTTTCTAGAGCTGCTAAGGCGCATTGGGGTCCAGGAATTGAACCATTGTGATTTACAAGTGAGCATTTCTGCCTCTGCTGTTATATGCAGTTCCAACATGGCAGCCAGCATTAAAACTAAAGAAAAACAGGAGCAAACTTGAACGCGTTCAGAGGACTACCAGACTGTTTCTTATAATTTTCCTTTCTGCCTTCGGCTGCCCCATCTATGGGTGGTTTATGGGAACATCCAGTTAGGCCCACAAATTTCAGCTTAGGCGAGTGATTGGTGCCAACATTCTTAATTTGTCCCAATTTACTTCGTTTCCCAATTTACAAATGGAAGGGACCTTTAACTCTCGCCCTTTGGCGGCGATGGCCTCTATCCGGTACTTTTCTTCGTGTGGCAAGCAACCCCAACTAACCCTGCCAACTAACCCCACATACTTCATTACTTTGTCCAGTTATCATTCATAAAGTCTTGTATATCTTAGGTGCTTGATTTCTAAAAATATATTAATTAATTTTTCATTTAATTAAAGGTTGAACGAGTTAAACGGGGAGGTGTGTTCGATGCTTAACATAAATTTAAGTTTGCTTCCAACGGTGTACGATAATTTTATTTTGGAGGGGGTAAGCTAAGCATTTTCTCCTCTCTGAGTCAGTCGCTCTCTTAAGACTCGCTCGAGTAAGTCACTATGTAACACTCGAACAAGCAAGTTGTAATGCAGCACTCTCAGTAGTTAATTAATATTGTAAAAACCCAACTTTGCCACTTCTGGTTTTCCTGGATATGGTTTTCCTGGTCTATTGTCGAGTAAGCGTCTCCGGTTTATTGTGAAATCACATGGTTGTAACTTCCGGTTGGTTTCTACCGTGCAGCTTCTAGGAACCCATTTAATTATTATCTACAATCATCATCCAAATAGCAGGTATCAGTGAAGACTCCAGTCTTGGAGCCACATAAGAATTATTTCCAGATTCCTCATTTTCCTCTCCCCTTTTCCACAATATGAGCTAAGGACACATGGGTCTTCCAACAATGGAAACAAGGATTCTGCGTTTTAAGGTAAGCGCCATTCCTTTGGCTATTGAAAGTGATAATATATAATATTTGGTACCCATTTTTAAATTTAATTTGTATATTTATTTTTTCCCATATAATTTTAATATTTTAATTTCCCATTTTGCTGCTCAATTGTATTATACGAGTATTATATACATTGCACTCAATATTTTCACTCTTCAATTAATATTTTTGTTGTTTTCTATTAATCAGAGCCCACCCGATGTATCTCACCTCAATTTATATTATTACCTTTCCTGTATTTACTACACAGACCTACCAGAGCTTGAGATAATAGGATATAAAATGACCTCACCTTTATTTTTTATTTCCTGTTATTTACTAAACACTGCTCATCCGGTGAAAGTCGATATCGCGAATTTGTCACGATTACAATACTTCCTCTAACTAGGAATAAATGAAAGTAAAAATTGTATTAAAGTTTTCTTTGTATTTATTTTAAAAACATGAAATTTAAACTGTCTACAAAACAATTTAGACTTGCTGTCCTTCTCCTAATTTTTAAGCTATTAAACATAGGATGATAACGATAAGTAAATGAATAACTATACTTTATTTTTTAAACATGTAGGTATAATAGTATAAAAATAGGCATAATTAAATAAAAACTATAAATAAGTACATCAAATTAGCTAGTATCAAATTCATCAAACTCATCAAATTAGCTAGTATCAAGAGTAAATCAAATTTAAGCTAGCATTGAAATCTAACGATGAATGCATGATAGACTGAGTTTTTCATTTCTTGTTGCTTATATTTTTCTCAATCGATCGAAAATTAAGTGCTTTTGAGGTCATCCTTTTGTAGGTCACCTCATTTACTGCATTGAAATTTAGGCCTTGCGTGTTCACAAACTAATGTTTTCTGCATTACTAATTTTTTTTGTTGTTTTTTATTTTCGATTTTTATTAGAAGTTCATTAAATAAACAAAACTTTGATAAAAATTGCATTTTGTCAACGAATTTTGTGGTGAAATGTGTAAATATAAAAACTTTCTGAGATCTTATAAAACTTTCTACTGAATGGACAAAAAAAATCACAGTAAAATCGCCCTATAAATGAACAAATTTTAATGAAACCTAGATGCTGAGATCCAGATCTTTGTATGAAAAAAATTATTTGCAAAAATTATTCTCTCGAATACCGTAAAAAATGTATTTTCGATGAAACTCACTTTTTGGAAATCTGATATGAACGTATTAACTTCCTCTGATTGCTATTTCAATCTGTTAAAGAAGGAACCGGCCAATTATTGAAATGTGCATTCTAGCACCAAAGTTTGACTAGCACCAATCAAGATTAAATCTGAATCTCATTAATTCAAAAATTTTCTAACAAAAATAATAGACCTACACAACTGTTGTGTAATTAAAATGTAAATAAATGGAACCGTATTTGAAAATTGCATAAACTATCAGTTTTACCACTCTGCTGATTTAGGAAGCGAAGGTAATAAAATATGAAAAAGTAAATAAATATAAAAATATTCCCTTGTAATATGTTTAATAATATAAGCTAATAATATACAAAATTCCTAGGTAATAAATTAAATAGATGTGATCAACATCTGTTTACATTAATGAATTGTTTAATACAATAAATTAATTTACTTGTCAAATGTGGCTGCATTGTAGGAAGATTTTATATAGCAATATATAATATAAACGAAAACATTTTTTTTTGTGAAAAATGCAGTTGCTATGGGAACCTAATAACTGTTAGGAGATGTAAAGTGTTTGCTGGAAATTAAAGCTGGTAAGAATTCAGTTTCATTGAAAAAAAAGAAAAAAATAACGTTCAATTATGCAGAGGTTATTGGATGAAGAACAATTTTTTATCAAAACATTTGCTGAAGAGATTACAGTAGAATGCTTTGCACAAGGAATTGAACTTGATGTCAGGATAGCTGAGTATTATGTATGTTTTATTTAATGTCAAATCTTAATTCATTCAATAACTGAATATTATTTAAAAAAAAAAAAAGATTAACTTTTTCTATTTTACAGATAAACTCAATAATTATAAATCCAGATTATGAATTTATTCGTTGTGGTGAAATAGATAAAAAAAAAGAGGATGAGATTTTACGATTAGGTGTAGAATTTTTTACTAGAGGACCGACACCAGATGTGTCCGTTTTAAAAATACAAGCGATGTATGCTATAGAATATGTAAATGATGGTTTGTGCTGCATCTAGTAATATTTTATTAGTAAATGCACTTATTTTACTTCTAAATTTAAAATACGCTACGTGTTGCACATTTTTATTAATATGCTTTTTTTTTTATAAAAAAGAAAGTTTGGAATAGTTAGATCTCCATGGTAGGCTTTGTGAGTTTAGAGGAAGAAACACTTGTTTTCAGATGACTTACTGTTTTGGTTATAGAGATATTTTTTCAGGATCTTTGGTCAGAATAAGACGTCTATGGAAAAACTTGACCTATTTTTTTTAGGGTTACTGTGTGGTATGATCCGTCTCCGGCCTTTCCCATAGCTTGAAAACAACTTTTACTGTGCTGAACATCTGTGATATAATCTGGTTATTAGTTTTCTACTTGCTAATGCTAGTTTTATGAGTCTTTCTTCTACATTCATTTCTATATTCTTCACCTTACGGAAAAGACTTACTGATATTAATTTTTGGAATTATTCCCTCAGATCTGCTGTTTCATAACCTCGTCTAGTTCATTGTTCATTGTTTTTTTTTAAATGATAGACACTTTGTACATAAATTGAACCGAAAGTACAGAATTTTCTATCATTTTACGATGTCACGTTTAATGCAACTTTGAGTACCCATAGTATGGCTCTCAGTGGCAAGGGTAAATGGCGCCCAGGACGTAGTATTTTTTTTCGCCCCTTCGTCATATTTGTATAGAATTTGCCAGAAAACAAATACTGCAACAAGATGTTTTTATCTTCTTTCTTCTTTCTGGGGCGCCACAGTCCTGAAAAGACTTGGGCCTCCTCAACCAGCTTCTTCCATTCCTCTCGATCATGGGCTCTTAAACACCATCTATGCACGCCCATGCTTCTGAGGTCCGCCTTCACATCATCGAGCTCCCTCATACGAAGCCAAAAATAGACATAAAGCATCCTTCTGGACAAGCGATCCGGCTCCATCCGTTCCACATGACCCAACCACCTAAGATGTCCTTGCTTAATGAAGGCAACGAGGTCCGATTCCTGGCATAGATCTTTTAACTCTACATTCGCCCTAATTCTCCACCGATCTCGCTCTTTCACTGGCCCTTAGATCTTTCTGAGGCTCTTCCTCTCCCAGACATTCAGAGCCCGCTCGTCTTCCCTGGTCACTACCCACGTCTCACTTGCATAATTAACTACTGGTCTTGATGTTTTTATTATATATATAAATTCTAGTTTAACGCTGAATGAATCACTTTTTATTAAAGTATTTATTTTAAAACATACAAACAATTTAAAAAGAGATTGACATAGTTACTTATTTGTAACAAATCTTGAATCTAACTTCTAACAGAACTGGATATATAAAGTTTTGTAAGTGTAGAAAGGAACACTGGAGATCTGAACATCTTAAAGAGGTTATAATAGATGTCTTTTTTCTATCTTTCTTTTTTATAATTTTGTTACTCATTAAAATCTTAGTGTTATTTCAGTTCTGAAAATAAGTAAAGAGCATAATTCCTTTGAAAAGATTAGAAAAGCCAGTTTTAGCTATTTACCTACGATGGAGATACCACCAACTCCTTTGTTTTGAACTTATTCATTGTTCTCCTTCTTAATCCTTCCTATCATCAGTTTTCATTGAACTTCCGGGTAAATTGTTAGGCTATTAGCTAGGTTTTTACTAATTGGGCGGCAGATCGCCTAGCCCGGGAGGGTTCCATGGGAACCCGAATGTTGTGCCGCATCGCAAGATGCCTCAGGAGCACGATCGACCCCGAGATTGGTGGGCTAGAACCCCAGGCCAAAGGCAGGCGAAAACATTTTTTTATAGCTACCCGCCCAGGCTAATTGCGAAATTACTCCAACTAGGCCGGATGGCCATAAGAATAGCAGTTGGCCTCCTAATTGGCCATCTTTTAGACTTAATAAGCACATGCACCGCATGGGCCTGGCAATGGATAGCCTGTGCAGGTTTTGTCAGGAAGAAGAGGAAACAGCATTGCATATTTTGTGTCAGTGCAATGGGCTCGTATGGCTGAGATTTTGCCTCTTTAGAGAGGAGAAACTGAAGCCTGCAAGCCTCACCCAAGGACTTCTCTCGGGACTATTAAGTCTAATAAAGCTGACAGGACTCGAGAGGGTGCTCTGACTAGAGGTGCTTTTTAACTGACCACCTAGGAGCCTCCACGGACTGCAAAGTTCAGATAAAGGACAGGACCGAAGAGAGGACTCCAACTTATGGGGTGCCACAATAGACCCTTAGGGGTCGCGGTGGTGGTAGGCTGGAGAGCCAACCCCCACAGAATTTAATCTAATCCGTATGCTCCATCCTTACTGACTTATTTAAAAACAAGTAGTGATGGAAATTGAAGTTATATATTGAAACCTAAAAAAAATAAGCATCACTTTACATCAAAATTATATGCATGAAAGAGGTTTTTGTAGGCAAGAGATAACTGTACAAATTGTCTTTTATTATTTTCTACAAAAATAATTTATTTATTTATTATTTATTTATTATTTTCTACAAAAATTATTGTATACCATTAGTTTGTTATAATCAGAATTAAAATAATTATAAATACTCGGATCATTTTTGTAATGTATTAAAAATAAAAATTTTAATTTTTAAAAATGTTCATTTCAGAAAATATTATCAATGAACACAATAAGCTGTTATTTACTTATATTGAACCTCTTATGCAATTTGTAATTTCCTTTCAAATAAAAAACCCAGCAGAAGATAGTGCTATTCTTTATAGAAAACTGATTTTACTTATTGGACTTCTTGGTGGTATGGGAGATCCTAGTTTACCAAAAGAATATGAAGAGCTTGAAGGTAGATTAGATGTTGGATATTGCTTTTAATAAATATTTGTTTATATATAAAATAATATATTATTTTTAAATGTTGTTGTAGCCGCCGTAGGTAGTGTAATAAGTGAACAAGAACTACAGGCTTTTGGACGTTTAAGTCTATTTCAGAAAAGAGAACAAATCACAAAATTATCACAGATTGTTATGGGTATAAGACTGCGCAATAGACACAAAGAGAAAGGTGGTACTGATATGGTTAACTGTAAGTTATTTTTTTCTTTTTTTTTTTAATCTCGGGACTAAAATTAGAATTCTGTCCTGAAGAAAATAAGTATGATATATGAAACAACTTATTTTATGTTGTCAGTACCAACATTGGTGAGTGATTCAATTGAAGCAACTCTACATAGGCTAGAAAGATTTAAGAAAAAATATGAACAAAAAATTGCTGGCTTAACTTATTCTTTAAATAATTATTATATATGGGATTCTTGTATACAAGAAGTATTAATGTTTGATCCAAATGGTGGGCCATATGACGCTGCTGAACTTAAGACAGCCAAGCATACACTTTTGTTATTTCATCAGTTTTGTGTCACATTAGGGTTAGTAATGGTTATTGTTCATAACAATCCTATAATTGTATATGACGAATTTTTCCGAAAATGACTTGACCTATTGGGACTACCAATGGCTTGATTAGTCTTTTAATAGATTATGATAGCTTCACTTACATATTCATTCTTTAGTAGCCCTTGGCTAACATTTTTGCAGTTCCTAGATGCTCTATTAAGTTATACAACAAAACATGATTGACGAACATTTCTTAGTCCATGTGGATTAGATCACAAGCAAAGGCAAGTTTATTAAAGAATCCTCAGCATTTTTAGGAAGGGACTGAACTGTGCAATACTAGTGTAAGATGGTCCTTACCACAAAAGTTAAATTGCAATTAGGCCACAGATGGACTCATACTACAGTAGATTCAATCTTACTTTCACAATAGTTCCTGTACTAATAATGAATGTCCCCACGTGTGATGAATGAATCGAATTTAAATTTCATCGAATTGCGCCAATTTGGAAATTGCGATTCATTGAGCGGGATGAGAGCTTCGTAAGGAAATTAGCGAAGAATATAAGAAAAAGAGAATAGAAGCTGATAAAATCTGTCAAAGATAGAAAAGAGAATTTGAAGAAGGGGATATAAAAATATTGCGGTGAAAATAGGGAAAAAAGTAGTCAAGCAAAGACAATTTTCTATCAAGGCAAATATGGTATATAATAGGATATGAAATGATTACAATGAAAAGATTGGCCGGGTATTCTGATGAGCTCCTTAATTTGCATAAAGACCCATACGAATCACAAGTGACTTCTGGAAAAAGAATCAGGAAAGTACAATGGCGATTATGTAGAATACCCTGAAAAAAAAAGAGAAATAATTGATATAATTATGTCCCTTAAAAGTAACAAATTGGTCATAAAAGTGGGATTTTATTAAAAATTGGAGGTAAGCTGCTGGATGGACAGGGCGTACGAATTAATAATGAATATATAGAGGAAAAGATGCCAGATGAATGCCTGTAGTAATAATTGGTTCACTTTCTAAGAAAGAGGATAGAACATATTGTGAAATTACATAGAGAAATTCCATTACTTCCCACCGTCTACAAAGTTATGGCAGAACATTACAAAGACTGACAGAATATTCGGATAGATATTAGAAGATTACCAAGCTGGTTTTTGCAGAAATCGGTCTGCAATAGAGCATATTTTTGCAATGATGTTGTTTCATGAGAAATGCTACGAATACAACATAGATCTTCATCATCTCTTTAGAGATTTAAAGCAAGCTATTACAGTGTTCATAAAGGAAAGATATTTGAAATACTGCATGATTCCTCAAAAGTTGGTCAGTTTAGTGAGGAAGTGCATGAAAAATTCGGATGTTAAAGTTAGAGTGCAAGGAAGCTGTTTTGATGAATTTATCAGAGGTCTTATGCAAGGCGATTTACTTTTCACGGTCCGATTAATCTTATATTAGAAAAGGTTATAAGAAATATTGATGTAAACCCGAATGGCATGGTATTTATTTGAACCAAGCAATGCCTACTCCTTAATAAAGATTTTGCAATCGAAATACATCTCTCGTAAACATAAGCAGCAGATTTATAAAATGGTCATCCTACCTGTAATTTATTATTTACGCATGTTGAAACATGGATAATAAATAAAAATTAATGTAAACCTTCCGTATGTGGGAAAGAAAGATCCTGCGTAGGATTTTCCGGGCCAAAGGAAACAAACGGAGAACGAAAAATCAGGAGTATATATGGAACTGAGAGATTTATATGATTCACCAGATTTGATTGGAGAGTTAAAAGGGAGAAGATTGAAATAGTAAGGTTTGATGGAAAAGGACAGATCGGTAAAGAAATTATTTAATAAACGACTGGAAAGGAGGTTGGGTAGGTCGAGGAAAAGATGGCTGAACATTCGTGTACTCGAATTATGGCGCTGGTGAAAAAAAGATCCAGGCTAGAGCGGAATGGAAAAAGGTTACTTTGGACGCTAAGGCCTTACACTGTAATGACAAGGAAAAAACATTATTTTGAATAATGACCCCATTATTGCATATTTTAATTCAGGAAACATGTATTTAGCTTTAGTAATGAAACATCCTATAATAAGATCAAGTCACAACTGAAGAATTGAAAGTTTTCTCTTTGTAAATTTCTCTAGGGTCCCTATATTATATTATTGACTAAATATTTAAAAATAAGTTCAATTTTACAAACTTTTTTTTTTATAAAAGTGCTTTTCAGTGAAAAGGGTTTTTTTTAGTGGAAGAGTGGCCTCAAATAAATTGAAGCCTAGCATCTGTAAAGCGCCTAATTGTAAATGCAAAATATTTTTCTGATATCGTCTGACTATCACTTTATCTGAATTTTTATTTTTTTAAGACTAATTTTCTAATAATAATTTTGATAAAATAGAAGTGTAATACAACATATTGAAAAAATGAAGCTTGATAGAAAATACACTGAACAGGATATGTTGGGATGCTTAATGAAAATTGATGAAGATACAGAATTCAGAGCCATCATACCAGTTGAAGTTATATATGTAAATAATATACTTTGGATATACTTTTAAAATAAAGAATTTTAAAAATAAGAACATCAAACTAAATTTTATGAATATTTCATTTTTTCCAGCCGAAATTCTTTGAATTATCTTTATATTGGAATAAATTTCAAAATATGATAATTCTATTAAGTTTCTTTAATCGAATGATAAAGAAAATGGACAATATTGTTAAGGTGGTTGTTTATGTTTTTTTTATATAAATTAAACTTTTTACTTTTTAATATAATTTTTAAAAAACATGAATAATTTTAGGAAACAATAGATCATTTAAGCGATCTTATAAAAGAGAATATATCACAATTTGAGAATGAGCCAAATAATTCTATTGAGGAATACAAAGAGGTAGTCAACCCGCAATTAGTTCCCCAGTGTGTAGTTCTTTATCCAGATGATGACAAATGTATGATAGTAAAATTAGAAGTAGGTCATGTTTTTATTAAAGTGTTTATTATGATGTTTTAATTGGCAACTGTGATTTTATAAATATTTGTGTAAGTCAATTAATTATTTAGAGTTGTTGAGAAAATCTTATTGCTAAGATCATTTAAAAATGTTTAGATCAGGATTGTAAACACTCTGTCATTGAAAACAGAACTTGGAGCTTATCTGATTAAAGAAATTTAAATTGGTGCTATTATATGAAGTAGTATTGTCTTTCCTTTTATCAGGAAAAGGCCGATTTTTATGAGAAAACATTAAATTCTAAAAACTTACAGCTGTAAACAATTCTTCTCCAAATCATAAAATATTCTGGAATAAAATATTTTCACGACATTTATTATTGCAAATTTCTCTAATTCTGTATCTAGGTATCTAATTAATACAATATTTCTAATTTACAAATTATCTTTAAATTTAGTAACTTTATTTCGGCTTAACTTAACATTGAGTTATCATTAACTTAACATCTCAGACTGATAGCTCGTAGTCCAAGAAGATGACGGCCTTTGAAGTTATATATCCTTCGCCTAATTTATCTTAGTAGCAGAGATGAGGGCCCTTACCTATAAGTATAGAAAAGGGGAAATGATTGTCCTTGATGGGGTGAAGAGCTGTCCATTCAGACGCCTCCTGCCCTTATATAAAGAAAAAGATCCGACAGTACGAGATTGGGAAGTGGTAAATACGTTGGGATGAAGCAGAGATGGGGAGAACCACAAATGAGTTCCATCCCAATCTGCATCACAGACTATCGATTCGATGGTTGGAACTATCTCAAACCGTTACACAACACATCACGGGCCATTGGGAATTCAAACTCAAACTCAAAGCTCCATGAAATGGTAATGAAAGATTCTCCGCATTGTGAATGCGGTGAACGAGACACAGTGCACCATGTGCTCTTCTGATGTTCTCTCCTCGACGAGGCAAGAATCCATATGGAATTGAAGGTGAAAAGAAGAGGAGAGGAACTGGCCGGGAGACTGCAAAGAACTTAGTAAAAGTGCTAAAAATTTCAAAGACTTGGTGAAGTTTGCTCGAGAAGTCGCGGTAGAACGTAGGACTAGACGGATATTTAAATGTCTGCCTTCCCGTGGCAGAGACGATAACTTCACTACTATGTAGGCAAGGCCAAGTGCCATAGGCATTGGCTTTAGTGCTATGCGCTAGGTACGGTGGGCCTGGAGTGTATGACTAATAATAAATAATAATCTCGGTAGCAGAGATAATTAGTGTGACTTTGTGACTAACTGTGTCTGAAAGATTATGGCTAGCTTACCTAGGCTTACCGGGATTATTCCTTTACATTAGTCCTTCCCGGCTTTTGTCCAGGGTCCTTATATTACATGGTATTCTGGTAAAAACACTAAAAAAAAAACGGTTTCGGGCGTTCACCCATCTTCAGGATGCATTTGTCAAACAGTGTGATAACACAGAGTTTCTGACAAACGCATCCTGAAGATGGGCGAACGCCCGAAACCGGACGCTGACCAAAAAAAAGAAGCAGGCTATCACGGAAAATGACTCTGACAAATACTTTAATCTGTGTTTTGTGTTGCTGTGGAAAATAAATTAATTTGACAGAAGCTTAGCTGAAATAAGGAGAAGTTTTTAATTTTATGATCACTAGCCCATAATGCTCTGTGTCTGAATATTTAATAATTTAAATGTTTACTTGAATTTTTAGTTCAATGGATTTTGTCCGGTATACTGTGGTGAAGGAAATGGTATACTTTATAAGGCTGACCGACAAGTTGGAATATTAAAGTATGAGGATAAATATTATGGATTTAAAGACTGTTTTGCTGCCAAGTTATTTGGATCAGATCCTGAATGGTAATCATTTTTTTTTTCTTTTTTTAAATAAAAGCTTCAATTATTACATAATTTATGAACTGTCAAAACATTTTTAAACAACCCTTAACTAGTGTGTTGAAATTTTTTGCGTATTTCTTGGAAAAATGCTCCAAAGATTTTTTTTTTTCTCTTAAGGCCGCTTCTTCATGTTTAAATATTAGATTTATTTGGAAAAAAAAATTTCCCTCCCGAAAAGTTTTTATAATAGGATTCTGGGAAAGCTGAGCACTAACAAATTTCCCTCTATAATGGCACATTAGTATTATTTGTGGTTCTACCAAATGATTGAAAGTTATGGTTAACTAAACATTTAATGATATGAAGAAATTTGGTGAGGATCGGTCTAGAAAAAACATTCAATTAAGCCAACGTTTTGACAGAGGTTTCCTGTCATTATCAAAGCTTTAATATATAGAAAGACGTGAAGATGTGGAGAAAGAATTTTTATTTTATTATTTTTCTGTAGATGATTTAAGACAAGACACTAGTAACTTTTAATTTTCCTTTTTATGTTTCTGCGATGTAACAAATATTTAAGTTTGAAAATTCCTTCACCACATCTTCACGACTTTCTATATATTAAAGCCTGATAAAGACAGGAAACTCTGTCGAAACGTTGGCATAGTTGAATGTTTTTTCTAGACTGATCCTCATCAAATTTCTTCATAACATAATTCAACAACGGCCAACAAATTCTTTTAAATAAACATTTAATAATTATTCTGAATTTTAAGAAAAATCATCAATCAGAATTATAGGAAAAATTCTTACTTAATTTTTTTTAATAAATGATTTAATAAAAAAAAATGATTTAATACTATAATAAAATGGAAAATTATATATGGAGTTAATTTATAATTATGAAAAACTTTTTTAAATGAGAGAAAGCAAACTTAAGTTTCCGTCAAAAAATCAGCGAATTAGTTCAAACCTGCTTAATATGGGTTTTACTACTTTTCTATCAGAAAATCTCTTTATATTGAGGATTTTTTTAAAAAAATATTAAACTAAAATAGAGTTTTCATTGACCAACATCTCGAAAAAAATCAACACCATAAATATATTTACTACTAAAGTACAATTTACTACACGAAATTAAACAATGTAAATACTTTTTTTTATTAATATTATTTTTAGGTATGTCACCAAAATTTTAGATTTTGCTAGAAGGAATATATTTTATATGGACTTATTCAATTTACGAACACTGATATTGAAAATGTCTATTGATGTTTTGTAAGTATTGTAAAAAAAAATTATATAATTAAAACAAAATTTCAACTCTTTTTTATTTTTTTATTTTTTAACAGTTTTGTTTTATAATTTTTGTTGCAAGCGTGAAGACCGTAGAACTACTTCGTTTAAGATGTGCTCAATGAATGGGAGTATAATGAAAATTAACTTTGAAACTAACGCACATTTAACTTTAAAATCTGAATACAAACGTGTGAATAATATTTTGTATGCCAAAAAAATTGAGTATTCTTGCCATTTAAATGAATGATTTTATGGGTGCTGGCGTTCTATTCAAGTTACCAGATTTGGAGTGATCTATGAACGCCGTGTAAATTTTAGCCGAATGTCTCTTTAAAGTTTCTTAGAGACGGGATTAGCTCAGTAGTAGCGCAACAGAGGTTCCACGGTTTGAGTCCAGGCAGGGCTGTCCTTAGATTTTTCTTTTTCTAAAAGCTTCTTCAACTCCTAGTATTCTGTAATAGAGAACATATGTCCGGAGGCCGACAGTACACTGAGATATCACCATAGATATTGACGCGGCAAAACAAGAAAAAAAAGTTTTTATTGCGTTTAGAAATTATAAGTGAGTAATTTTGTTGGTAGTATCTGAAATTTGACCACTTTCTTTTTTTTGTTTTCTTAATAGCACAGAAAAAATCTTCGAACCAAATATCAGAGAAATCGTTCGAAAATATCAAAACATAGGGTTGGGTCCCTGGAGATTTAGAAAAGATCAGCTATGACTGGAATAATCGAGATAATGTGAAAGTATTGGGTGAAATTGAAAACTGTGTGTTTGAAAATGATTTATCCATTCGCTGCTAACTTACAAAATCTACACGATACAATGGATATACATATATATACTTGAATGTGTGGCATTGGAATGTCTTTTGACTAATTTCAGAGTGAATATAGATGAATAACTAATGGTCGCGTCTTTTTTCAGCTTTAAATAAAACTCCATCGTCAGTTTTGAATGGTGATATTATGCTTAGCTTATGCATTCACCTAACAGTTTTTGATAAAGAATGTAGTTCTACGTTGTAAAATTTTGGGGCAGGACCCCTCTACATCGGCTGACATTATTTTTCTTTTATTAATTTTTAGAATTTTCTTACCAAATTTATATGTGTCTACAGATTAATATCAATCGAATCTGAGCAAATAGTATTCACTGATGCTATAACACAAACAGATATACATCCATATCAATGTAACTTTGATAGACATTATAAATCAAGTATTTGGGAATGGAGGAAAGCTTTATGTCAGGCGGTTTGTAACGAAAAAATACATGTTTTTTTTTGTTTTTAGGTATTTGTTATCATTTAATTAATTAATATAATAATTTATTTCCAGGCAAATTTGATTCACTGCCGTACACATTCAACTCAAACGTACATTACAATATTTAAATCATCCATATGGACGCAAACGGTGAAACAAAAGGATATTGCTGTGCAAACAATGAATGATAATTATACGTTTATGCCTACATTATCAACATTCTTATATGGTACTAGAGGTATGCCATTATTTCCTGAACCTCACGTTATCCATTTAACCAGACCTGTTGAAGAGCCACCGTTTGAAATCTTTCAATAGATTTAAATTATAATCCAAAAAGAAACGAATTTTTTTTTTTTCATTTTCTGCCTAATATATAAATTTACGCTATAATAAGAAATGTTAGTGATTTTTATTATTGCTTTTATAGCTAAAAACTTTATTTTAAGCTCTGTATTATTCCATTACGTAGACCAAACGTTTTTGTGTTGTACAAATTGAGAGATTTATTACACTCGATTTAATGTAATTGCAAGTAGGATTTTTGTAACTTTGTTAGAAATTTTTTAAACGTTAATTCTACAAATAGACGCCTTGTCTATTGTACACCATTACCATATATTTGTACTGTTTTATTCATATAAGATAATACAATATTGTGAAGTAGTTATAGGATCTTTTTTTTTGTAAACAAAAATATAAAAACAATTATTTGTAGTCAATATATCTTCTTTTGAAAGCAATTTTTTTTTTTCAATAAATGCATCAGTGAAATCCTGATTTCAGCAAAGTTATAGGAAGAAGGATCCCTACCGCCTATACGAACAACTATGGGACCTTGTCAAGCAACTTCGGATTCGAATGATTAATTTTAATATCTAGGCGGATAAATGTAGGATTTTGCGAAAATTCTTATCTACCACTTGTGCTCAAAGACGCCTCCTAAGCGTAGATAGACCTCCATAAAGTCAAAAGAGAAAACAATTCTTGACATTTGAAAGAAATATGCTCACTCTAAGCAGAGCCCGCTCTAGGGGCGGGCAACCCGGACATTTGTCCGGAGCACCATTTCGGCTGTAAGTGTGGGAAAGAATATTTTTGTGTTAAATACTCAAATTTCACTGTTCGATTTTTTCGTTCACTAAAAATTTATACTGCGCAGCGTATTTATATTATATGTCTTAAAGCTAAAAATATTTACTTTATTATTGAAAAATTATCGCAGAATTTGTGAAGGACGATGCTTGAACTTGTTTAAACAAGCATATACTTCTCTGAACAGAATAGTATTAGCCATGCAAACAGAGTGCTGCTTCAGTGAAGATATACTCGTAAACCGTGAAGCTCAAGGAGTGAACTAATCCCAGTTAAATAAAATAGAATAAAAAGTAAGTAAATAATGATTTGTTGACAAACAATTCAAAGTCTTAATCTATAAACAGAATCAATAATCTGAAAGAAATTCTTCTCTTTGAATTACTAACAAATCCAAGAGGTAAATTGTTTCTCAAAGGCCAAAGTCTATATTATGTTAGATTGGATGGGGGAGGGCCACACTTCATTCCACTGCGCCCTTCATTGAGAGGTCTATTGTGTATCCTTTGGGTATGACATCTCTCAGCTTCGTCCTCTTAATCAGGCCCAGCAAAGCTGAAAGTGGTTCCGTCATGAAGCTCGTGGCTTCGGGATTGCTAGCCCCCAGTTGAAGAAACCTTGTCCTGACCGGCACACACACAAAGGACGTATGCCGGGGTTTCCTCCTCGGCCCTGCAGAAACGGCATAACGCGTTGTCTTTTAGTAGTAAATGGTGTATGTGCCTATTCCGCCGCCTACAATGCCCTGTTAGTAGACCCACTGTTATCCTTATATCTCTTCGGCTATGGCTCAGTAGATCCCTAGTGAATGTAGGTAAATGTCTTAAGAAAGAATTTAGCCTGCCTCTGCCCTGGCGTTCTTTCCCACCATCGCAGATGCTAGTCTTCTATCCGTTCCTTGATAGACGCGTGAATGAAGCTCCTGGGCAACCGCAAATGCTCCGGGGTATAAAGGTATCCTTCGAGGTATATTAAGTTAATAAAATATTTATTTTAAAAGGTGCCATTTAAATGGGGGAGGTATTATGCATAAATCACGTTACTGGAAAATTCTTATTACAATGTAACTATATTTTTCTTTAAAGAACTTTAGTAAATAACTAAATTTTTTTAGGCGGCAATTTGTCTTTTTGTTCGGGCGACGTAACCGCTAGAACAAGCGCTGCAACTGGCCATAGAAGTGCAAAGGCTTAACTTTGTAAACAAATTAAGACCAAAACTAGTTAATTAATTCAATTTGCCAGAATTTACTTTTTGGATTGCACAGACGGCGAAATCCATCCAACAGTGCGAATTTACTGAATGTTTTTTTTCTTCACTTTTTCGTGATGTTCTCGCAACGATTTTTTTTAAAGGTTGAATACTATCTGTACATATAAATTCTTATCACTTTTATTTTGCAAATAAACGGTTAGTGGACATGTATTACAGATAAATGAAGGAGGTGAGGATTACACTATTTACCTAAATAAGATTGCCTTGTATGATAGCAAGGTCTCTATCAATCCAGTAACAATGATTGTGACGGCAATTTGCAGGAAAATTTAAGTCTCGGTATAGAATACCCTTCATAATTATTTGGAAGAATATTTTAAATCGGTATTTATAATAAATACATGTAACTTAATAAGAGAGAAAATAATTAATTTTAGAGTCACAATTAGTCCCCTTTAAAAAATAATTGAATAATTAATAAAAGACATAATGTATTCTTATAAAACAAACAAAAAAAATTCAAATTTTACTTTTAGTTGAAATAAAAAAAGAAAAATAGTTAAAACCAAATAAAATTAACGTTTCTGAATTCACCGCCAGGTAACAGCACTTACTTAATCTAGAATTTGTAGTAGTTCAAATAATTGCCGCTAGAAAGCATAAGCTTGTAGATATAGATATACAGAATAGTAGTTCCAAAATTTGCCACCCGATCGCAGCGCCATCCTGTGATTTAAAAAAATTTAAAATGCGTCTTTGCGAAGGGACTAGCGTAATGGAATCTTTGTAAGTAGCGACACCTAGTGACAAACTGTATAACCATAAATAAAATTGATTTCTCAGTAGGTGTTGTTATCTGGTGGCCATGTTTGTAACTACAAATATACTAATTTTAATTAGTTGCTTTATTAATTAGAAAACAAAAAAAATCTGGTGTGGAACAATCACTCCAAGTTTCTCTTACTCCAGTTTTCAAAATTGTAATCGACAAACTTTATAGTTAGTATACCAAATTTAATAAAATTCGTCGGTGTTTTTATGGAGAAAATATCAAAAATTGAAATATTACTTAGATATACATTTTAATTGAAAAAAAAGCGTACACTTCATTTTTTTTATTTTTTTTTTATTTATTGTAAAAGCATAATCTGTTACATCACAACAATAATTGTTATTCCTCACTGCTGATACTGTTGGCTTGAGGAACTCGAGTGGAGAAGCCATCCAGCGATGACACTCCTGGCATTGTTTAGTGAGGGTGTTTAGTTGCGAAGGTTATCCCTAGGCCACTTCCTTTTCAGTCTCCTTGTTGTATTCTGTGGCAACTTAAGTTGGAGATGAGAGAATTGTTATGTTGTGATAGTGTTTTGTGAAACTTTTTGTATTTGGTTGTGATTGTATGTGTAACGAATGGTATATTGAGATCAGTGTGTAGTGTAAGGTTTGAGACATAGTAGGGTGCGTCAGTAATGTGTCGTAGAAGTTTAGATTGGGGCGCTTGTATTCTGTATAGGTTGGAAGGTTTGGTAGAACCCCAAACTTCGCAACCGTACAGCCATATAGGTCGAATTATAATTTTGTAAATTAGTATCATGTTGTAGAGGTTGCCATTTAGTTTTCCGTCTAGCAATCGCCGTAATTGTCGAAATCTCTGATTTAAAACCTGTCTTTTAAGTCTGGTATGGGGGTTCCAAGTTAATCGGCGGTCTAGGTGGAGTCCAAGATAACGTGTAACATTTTTCTCAGGGAGCGGTGTGTCTCTGAAGTAAACTGTCGAACATGTAGGTTTACATAGTGTGAATGTCATGTGCGTAGATTTTAACTGTTAATTTTGATTCTCTATTTGTTACACCATTGCTGAATGTCGTCAAGATGTCTTTGTAAGTGAGTGGTTGCTGTAATGTAGTTGTCATGTCGTGAAAGGATGGCAGTGTCGTCTGCAAAGGTCGCCGTTAGAGTTTTTCGTGAAAGTGTATGTCGTGTGTATAGAGTGAGTATAAAATGGGCCCCAGTACACTTCCTTGTGGGATAACAGCCTTGATGGGATAGATGTCAGACATAACGGTCTTCTCTCTCAAGCAAAAATATCTGTCAGTTTAGTAAGACTGTGAGATTAAATAGTAAGTAAAAGGAAGAAATAGTTTTAGTTTATATAGAAGTCCTGGATGCCACACCTTATCGAAAGCCTATGCTACATCCAAGAAAGCTGCAGAACAGTATTCTCCGTTTTCTATAGTAGAAGCTATTTCGTCAGTTAGTCTGTGACATTGATATATAGTGGAATGATTTTTGCGAAAACCAAACTGGTGATCTGGGAGTGTCTGGGAATGGTGAATGATGGGATTAAGTCGTTTTATTAATAATTTTTCAGACAGTTTGCCAAGTAGGGAAAGTAGATTAATAGGGCGGTATGATGATGGTAAATGTTTAGGTTTCCCAGCTTTATGAAACAGTGTTATTACAGCATATTTCCACCTACTCTCTTGGGAAGTAAGTAAGACGTAGTATTGCATTGTAGAGATAAGTTAGGTAAATTATTGCTTTGCGTGGTAGATGTAATATTTTTGAAGTGATAAGGTCGAAGCCTAGAGATTTTCGAAGAGGAAATTTATGGATAGCGAATTTTAGTTCAGAAGGAGTGAAATGTTTAGGAGGTAGAGATATTTGTAAAGGAATATCGAGATTGCGGCAGATTTCAGCTATATGATTTTGGTCTTGCACATCCTGGTGAGGTTCAAACACTGCGGCTAAGTGTTTGGCAAACGCTTGAGTTCTTTCTTTGTCTGATTTAGCCCAGTTGCTATCATCTTGTCGAATTGGTGCTGGACGAGATGGATAGTGTAATATTTTTTTCGTGGCCTGCCAGAGTGATTTGTCATCTGTCGCTCGCTAGTGAGTTACGAAATTTTAGTGTTTATTAGTTAGTCAGTTCTCGTTTTAATAAGGAGTTCAGGTGACTGAATTTAGCCTTGTCGGATGGGTATCGGTGTGCATGCCATTGTCTTCGAGCCCGTCGTTTTAATGTAATTAGTTTTCGGATCTACTCTGGTAAGTAGTCAGTTGTACTATTCGTTTGTGTAGTAGAGGTTGAGGAAGACCAGGCAGCGTTTTGAATAATTTTAGTAAATTCACCTACTGCATGATCTAACTGTTGGGGTGTTTTGATTTGTTCTTTAGGTGATAGTACCGTCTAGTATCCGTGTAAATTTTTGCCAGTTTACTCTGGCGGAGTTAAGGTTACAAAGTGTGCCAAGGTTGGCCGAGAGGGGTAAGTGTAGTGTTCCTAAGTCAGAGAGTGCGTTTATGATAAGTCGTGTTAGAGTATTTGTCTTGTCGCACGCACTGTAGAGTGATGTCTTGATGTGCTAAAGATGGGGAAGGGTTAGAGGCTGATGCAATTTGGGAGTAAGTTGGTATGTGATTAGAGCGTGTTGATGCTTGAATGTTAGGATGTGTCTGTGAGTGCGAATTCTGAGGTGGAGACTTCCAAAAAAGTAGGGGATAAACCTTGCCTCCATCTGGACATGGTGTCTGACTTGTTTCTGAGTTCTGCTGTGCTGTGCGCCGTCTGTCAAAGGGGGATATTAGCTGTAGAGTCATGAACTTCTTGTGCAGCTATTGGGTTGTGCAGACTTGTGCCAAATCGCTTTTTATTGCCTTCTCCTTTGAAGTTCTCTGTAGACCTTACATCCTCGATAGTTGGCAGGATGCGGACCACCACAGAGAGCGCAAGTGGGCGATGTTTCTTGAGGTTTTAGGCAGTTATCCGAGGTGTGTTCCCCAACACAGCGAACACATCTATGAGGATGATTGCAGTAGCCTTTCGTGTGCCCGTAATTTTGGCATCGTTGGCATTGTGGAATATCTTTCCTTTTATTTGGCTCCTCAACGTTTATTATAGTATTTAGAAGTTTAGTTACCTGAAATATTGTGTGATTTGTAGGGCAGGGCGCAAGATCTACGAAAAATAGAGGCAACGGTTTCTTAGTTCCGGGTTGTAATACATTAACTATGGCTATAGCTTGGTATCCTAATTTGTGTAGTTCTTCAGATATCATGTCTGTTGGAATACTGTGATGGAGGTGTCTTATAACAATTCTATATGGTTTGTCGGCTTCCAATTGGTATGTGTGAAATTCAAAGTTACTATTTTTAAGGTATTTTACGGCAGCTCTGTATACATCTGGAGTTTTGGTATTAATTGTAAGGTCAGAATTGTTGGCATTTAGTGTGAAATTATTTGCACCTAGATTTGTCATTAATCCTGAATATAATAATTTGAAATCTGTTATTTTGGCTATTTTTATTGGTGGTGGTAGGATAGATTTTATATCATTTGAATTATTTTGGCATTCTGTATTGTTTGGACTGGAATCCATAGTAACGTTGCTGTTTTGTTTCATATAGTGTGGTGTTGTCTTGGCCGTCTGTATATTTACGTTAGAATTTAATTTGCACTTTTTCTTGCGTCTTTTAGCTTGTTCCCAGTCTCTGTGGAAGGAGTCTGGATTTCTATTACTTTCTTCATCATCGTCAGATGTGAATTCATAATTATGAGCTTCGGGAAGTACCCGTGGGACGCTCATTTTATTGAACTTTTCCAATAATAACTTATAATTATTTACTTACATACACTTTAGGTCTTCGTGTTTAAGATAAGCACACAATTTTTTGAAAACTTTTTCTAAAACCCACTCGAATAGTCTCTCAAACACAGAGCAAAAATTCATGACAATCACCATTTAACGCTCAGCTGATTCTCCACTTCATTTTTAAACTAGAAATAAATGAATATATTAATTATATTAATATATATTAATAAAATTCAAATCTTTATTTATCTTTTTTCTACATTATATTTCTTTGGCAAGCTATTAAGATAATTCTTGGCATATTATTTGCCAAGATATTTTACTGGAAAAGATGGCTCTGCTAAGTACTTCAATAATACAACGATATCACTTCAAGGACTTTTAATCTAGAATCTTGTGCAAAAAATTTACGGGGGCTAATTTCATTTGTTGGTATTTGATTGAATATTGTATTTGATATATTTTTGAAAGCAGCTTCAAAATCTCTTGAAATGGCTGGTCCAATTACTTGGAACATTTCTTGAGAAATTTCATTCAATATTTATTTATTTACTGCCTAAAGAAACTATACATTTCTATAGCAAGAGATTGACCTCTGTGAAAGCTGAACAAAAAATACAAACGTTACAAGAAGAAACATTACAAACATTACAGCTTAATCTTCAAAGTAATAAAATAATATTAAATACTTGATTAATAAAGTAGACAGTAACAATGATTTAAATAGACTTTATTCATTTATATAAATTATTTTAGG
>JAAEAF010009362.1:0-14926 GCA_011037195.1 Triatoma infestans
TGTATGTGAACAGCATAGCATAGCTCAAACACGAAAAATCGTAGAAAACTGAAACTTAATATTCCGTTTAGGTATCACCATGCGATCTGACTGTGCGTTATCTGTCAAAATTCCTCACCCGGAAGTACCACTTTATTAGTTGACTTTTTTACTTTTTTGCGTTTTTCTCAAAAATGGCTCCAAGGTTTTCTTTAAACTTGATACATCAACTACATATACAAGGAGCTACAACTTTTATTTGAAACATTTCTCTGGGAAAATTGATTTAAGGGCCCTTCTGGGGGAAGGGTGGGGTTAGGTTACCCTCTAAAGTGCTATTTCAGGTTATTACACAATTCGGTCATTTAAATAATGGTAATTACAATTCAATATGTTGTTGAAATTCCGAGTTTGAGAAAAATCGGAAAACCGGAAGTGCTTTTGTTTTAACACTTTACTAAATATGATTTTTTCACTTTTTCGCAATTTTCTCAAAAATGGCCCTGACGATTTTCTTGAAACTACACATATAAACTAAACATTCAAGGATCTACAACTTTTATATAAAACATTTCTCTGGGAAAATTCATTTAAGGGCACTTTTAGGAGAGGGGTAGGGTTGCAGCTTCCTCTAAAGTGGTATCATACTTGGTTATACAACTCTATCATCCAAATGAAATTAATTAGAAATAAATAGTTGGCCAAAATGCCGGGTGTGAAGAAAATCAGTAAACCGGAAGTGCGATTTTACTGAATAGTTTTTTTCAGTTTTCGACAAATTTCATTAAATTTGGTACACAAACTATAAAATTTATCAATTATAATTTTGAGAACTGAAGTAAGAGAAGTTGTGTGAGTTTTCACACCAGAGTTTTTTTTTTTTAAATTTAAGGTGCCTCAACATGTATTATGGTCATTGGCGCCCGAAGCCTTCTAGGTGCACTGCCGGCTTCGTTACAGACAACACTGTAGCCTAGGAAGAAAAAATTCTAAGGGAAGCCACAGCTGGACTCGAACCCGGGTCTTACGCTAACCACTTAGCTATTCCCTTCCCTGTTATATTCTTATTATTAAGATCTTTGCGTATTTCGAAACTTTCTCCAGAGTAACGTATTCTAGTCCAAACCAGCCGATAAACTAACACTAAAACTTTGAATATTTACTTAAGAGTACAATTATACTTATTATGAGGGAAGTCTAACTAAAGTATGCTACGGCCCCCTTGATGATTATTAAAATTTAAACTTATTTTTAATTGGAATCAATACAAATGGAAATAATTATATTTTAATTTAATAATTTATAATTATTATATTATTTATTATAACGTTTTGTTCATAGCATTTATACAAATTAATCTTCTTTTTTTTGCCGGACACTTGCCAGCGTTTACTGCCCATAAATTATGTTTATTAATTAATCTGGAAAGTTTTTGTTAATTTTCATGGACGAAATAATTATTGTTCACATGAATACGTAATCCGGAAGCAATGTAAAATTTTCTATTGCTGGACGCTTTAAATCTAAATAAAAAAATATATTTTTAATATTTCTTTCCCTTGATATTCAAAATTTAATCGTTTTGGAAATCAATTAATTCCAATTATATCGAAGAAGAAGTTCTTTAGTTCGAAAAAAAAGTCCCATGATAAGAGAAAAAAAAATTTATTATAGCCCTTTGAAATCACGTAGAGAAGTTAGCTCAACAGGGAGAAAGTAGATTACGGCTTTTGAAACGACTAGCTGGTATCAGCTGGGGAGCAAGACAAGATATATTAACGCTGACGTACAAAACATATATCAGACCCTCTTTAGAATATGGTGGTGAAGTATTACTTACGGCCACCGAAAATGTACTAAAGGCACTGTATATTGTACAAAATAAGACCCTGCGACTGGTCACTGGAGGAGCTAAATCCACCTCTATTCCGGCTATGGAAATTCAGACTGAAGTGGAGCCACTAAGCATCCGCAGAGAAATGGCTGCCATTAATATGTTTGAGAGAGTAAGGCGCTTGAGGATTGAACACTGTGTTAAAAACTCAAAAGCCCCTAGCCAGTAAAGTTGAGGAAATAAGTGCACAAAACGGGCTTCAATCGGAAGCGAAGTTGGCTCTCCCGGACATCCTCTCTCTAAAGCAGAAAGATGTGGCAGAATCCAAGCTGGATCTCATTCAATCGGTCAATAAAGCCGACACCCCCCGAATGGGAATTGCGCGCACTGGTTTAAGAAACCATAGGTACGCGTTACCCCGCTGAACAATGACTGCATTTATACACAGATGGCTCTGCCCAATCAAGTAACAGTAATGTAGGGGCGGAATGTACTGTGAATCTTTCTCAGTTGGTGCAAGTTCCACAAATTTTGACGGAGAAGTCAAGGCCATTTCAATGGCTTTAATGGAAGTGGCAAAAACGACAACCCCACCTAACTTGGTAATTTTTGTGGATTCCCAGGCGGCAATATTAGCACTTTTCAGCAGGGATTATACGGACAGCAGGGAGGTGATCGGGCAAGGAAACATGTGGACAAGTTGATCTCAGGTGGATGCCATGTGGTTCTGCAATGGATTCCTGGCCACTGTGGCCTTTTTGGATACGAGGAAGCTGACAAATTAGCGCGGCAAGGAGCGTTGCAACACCAGCCGCATCCACCTCTTCCACTCTCCTCTGCTAAACGCATCATAAAATCCCGAATGAAGGAGCTGGTAAGAGCGAGGCAGGTGAGCCAAGCTGAGGGAAAGTCATGGGGGAGTCTCCTCGTTACCCCCCCCCCCAGCCACTGGCGCCGTGCTAAATGATCGCAGCACTTCAGATGACGACGGTCATGATGTTTTTTGCAGGTCACTTGTTCCCGCATTGGAATGTGGAAGTCTCTAATTGTCCCCCCTGGGCGGAATTGAAGAATATGGACGCCCAACACCTGCTTCGTTGTGCAGGTTTGGAAGATGTACAGAAGAATGATTTGGACGATCGCAAATACGCGAGCAGATTATATTGGGTTGCAAGGCGCCGAATGATGAGAAGTCAGTAAGGACGCGGGCGTTATAAAAAAAAAAGAAAAAAAAAAGATTTTCGAAACAAAGTTTTCACCGGAAATGCATGTAATGTGTGTGTGTGTATTTTAATAGAATACCTCAAAACCGGAAATCACAGGAAGTTCAATATCTTGACATTCCGTTTAGACACTACGATCGCATCGGACACGAAAGTATCAAGCAAAATCCATCAATCGTTTAAGTACGACTTTATTAAAATTTTCTTTTTCAAGTTTTCGCGATTTTCTTGAAAACAGCTTCAAACGATTTTCTTTAAACTTCATGTAGGATGTACACATATAAAATATCTATCACTTTTATTCTAAATATTTTCTAGAGAAACTTAATTTGAAATGATCGAAACGGTTTTTTTTAATAGGGGTTTCTTTTGGTGGGAACTGTAACGTTAAGCTTTCCATAAAGTATAACAATATGATGATGCTATTACCTATATAATATTAATAAACATTAGAAGTATTGATAGAATTTCAAAGTTTAAAGAAAAACAAAAAAACCGGCTAGGTTTTTTGAGTTTCTTGGTATTTTCTCGAACGAAAACGTCTATATAACCGATTTTATTTAAACTTGATGTGACTAACTGCTCAGTCACTTTTATTGAACAGTTATTGAAACATTTTTCCCCGCCCAAAAAATTGATTTTTTATAGTTGTGTGGGAATTTGGGGCGTTAAATTTCAACCGCGTCATTATATAAATCATTTCTCTACCTGCCAAGCTTAAGAGATAGGTCCCTCACTATCAATACCTCCTATCAATTCTGGATTTATGTTAGGACAAACAAATTTGTAAAATTTGACATAAAAGAAACTTTGTCTTTTATATACTTAATTGTAATAAGAGGTATAAGTTAAACTCCTTTGAGTGTTCCCACCAAATTTTTATAAAGCATTTGCCGAAAAGAAACTATGACCAATTGTATAGTTGCAAAGTTTACAACATTGCGATGTAATAATAAAAGTAAACAGTAGGCGCTCGAAACATTGTTATTAGTAGGGATTTATTTTGTATTTCATTTGAAGAAAGTAGCATCGGCAGCCGCAAGTGGCCATGGGCCTTCAGTATAAATAAGCGATTTGCTGTTGCTTGTTAATTGTATTTACATGGAAATGCTAGTATTAGCATTTGATTTACATCATAGTCCAGAAAAAAATGTTCAAAGAAAAGTAGTATGAGTGTTATTACACAGTTTAGCAAAAACATCCTGATGATGGGCGAACGCCCGAAACTGGTCGATGTCCTCAAAAAAAAAACAAAACAGCCTTTCACGGAAAATATCTCTGAAACTTATATGGCACTTTATAACTTAGTTGCTCATTAGAGAGTCTCCAAGCAAGCGGCGTTTCAATCGTCTGAGTGGATTATCTGGAAGAGTAGAGGAACGTAGCTTAGTCATACTAAAGGATTAGCGTGAGCAGAGAGGGACAGATGGAACTTTTTGTATTTGGTTTTAGCAAACTTCGGTTATGTAAGGAATATTGAGGTCTTGATGCAAGGTAAGATTTGACACATAAGGATTTAACACATAAACAATTTTTCTGTGGATTTTGGATTGAAATAACTGGATTCCGGGGCGGGAGATGAAAACTCAATTTTTCCAAAATTGGGCAGGATTGCACTGCTCTCTTTTTCACTAGGATTAAGAGAAAGTAAAAATCTGGTATTTTATCCATCGGGTATTTTAATGCATGTTGATTTTGTTGCTGATTCGGTTTCGGATTTTTATCCATGGTCAGAGCAAATTCAGCAAGTTCGTATTAGAGTGTTCACTTCAACGTTCATGTTTCTGTTACATTCACATTTGTTGGTTTTGTTGTTTGTATATAATAAGTATCAGATGTTATCCAGCATTGCGGATCCATCCATATATTCAAGAAAGTAAAAAATTAATGACTTCTACAGGAAGGGATTCGCTCAGCGTGCTGGGCATCCACGCGGATATCCCGGATTCAAATCCTGTACTATTCTTAGATTTTTTTTTCCATTTTAAGATGGGCATTATTGTCTGTAACGAGAGAATACTGTCCGGAGGCCGGCAGTGCACTGAGAAGGCTACAGGCGCCAATGTTGACGTGCCTTAATTAGAAAAAAAAAAATTAAAGGTATTTTCAGTTTAAAAAATAAAAAAAAAAACACTTTGTAAATATATTGACTAGAGAAAAGCGTAATAGCATTTTGAAAACCCTTTACTTTATTTGACAAGTTCGTTTTTTTGATCATGGGTCTTTAATATAGGGACTTAACATAGGTCTTTAATGTGTACAATTAGGATTCCACGTTTTAAGAACATCGGCTAAACTGTTTGGAAGAAAATTACGAAATACTTAGAAAACTATTCGATAAAGTCACACTGATGGTTAAAAGATTTTTTTCCTAAACTTTATTATTGTACAAATGATAGAACAGAATATTGTACTGAAGTCGCAGCTTGGAGATTTTTTTTTTTTGCAGATGTGCAGAGGAAGTCGCTAGAGCTTTATAGGTAGATTCTAGTGTATACTAAGAATTTACAGCAAAACTTAAGGTTGTAAAGGTTCCTAAGCAGTTAACAATGTTTCAAATAAAAGTGTTAGTTCAAGGAAATCTAGAAAAACAAAAATGAGGTGACAAAAGGTCGCATGTCAAGGCGCCTCAAAACTTTCTGTGGCGTCCCTTGGATGGCTGATTATGTCATTCAAAATATATAAAATAAATAAAAAATCTGTTGTCAACACTCACACAACTTCTTTTTCTCGATCCATTTTATTTGACTGTATTATTAGTGTAGAACAATATTTAGTGTCTACTTTCTCTACATTATACGGACATCGTACTGGTTTTCGAGAAAAATCCAAACAACTCCAAAAACCTATTCTGTAAAATCCCACTTCCGGCTAACCGATTTTCTTCAAATTTGGAAATCTATCAATTCTTCTAATGAGTATTAATATTATGTAGGTGGTTAAAAAGTATATTAATACTGAAGTGGTACTTTAGAAGAAAATGTAACGCTACTGTTCCCCCAGAAACTCCAAAAAAATTAATTTTCCCAAGAAAATGTTTCAAATAAAAGTAATAGATATTTATGTGTGTAATTTGTAATTAGTATACGAAGTTTAATGAAAATCGTTGGAGCCGATTTTTGAGAAAATCAGGAAAACGTGAAACGTTTTTGAGATATTCAGTTAACATACACACATACAGATCATGAAAGGTTTTTTTTTTTGTCGAATTCAGAGGACCCCAAAACATGTAGGTATTTCTGGTAAAAACCAAATTTCGAAAATCTAGCATGAACGCAATACTTCCTCTTCTTACTTGGGGTAAGAGAAAGTAAAAGCATGGGAATCTATAGTTTTCGAACCCTTTTGGATCAGTTCGTCAGTGCAAACACCAGTAAAGCTTTAAAATAAGATAGTAATTCGCCTGTTTTAACGAAAATTTGCCAATTTTCAAGGCAAGAATTACAGGATCATTAAAAATGACTGTATGGTCTAGTCAACAAGAGCCATTGTCAGCGCAATAGGTCCAATGTACCTGTTTGGGCCAATAGCAAGCGGATAGCCGGTGTAGGGACTCCCATGAGTCTGAGCGTAGGCCGGTGAATGTTCTTTTATGAAGGCCTATTTACATACATTGAATATTCGACTCTTGATAGATGAGCTTCTATCCGTCACTCTGAGCCTTGGTTAGTGTTTTTGGATAGAATGGTCTAATTATTTAAAGGAGAAGCTAGGACCATTCTCTAACACTTCTTTGTAATTGTTTAGGAGTATAAAATGCAGTGCTATTACTGAATTACTATCAGTCATAAACCTTATTATATAAAAAAAAATTCTGGTGTGAAACACTCACACAACTTTCTCTTACTTCTGTTCTCAAAATTATAATTGACAAAGGTTATAGTTTGTATACCAAATATAACGAAATTCGTTGAAAACTGAAAAAAACTGTTCAGTAAAAGCGCACTACCGGTTTACTAATTTTCTTAAAACTTGGAATTTTGGCCATCCATTTATTTCTAATTATTATTGTTTGGATGATAGAATTGTATAATCAACTATGATACCACTTTAGGGGAAGCTGTAACCCCAACACCTCCCCTAAAAGTGCCCTTAAATGAATTTTCCTAGAGAAAATGTTTTAAATGTTTTAGATGTAGATCATTGCATGTTTAATTTATATACGAAGTTTCAAGAAAATCGTCGGAGCCATTTTTTTGAGAAAATCGCGAAAAAAATCGGGAAAAAATCATTTAGTAATGTGTTAAAACAAAAGCACTTCCGGTTATCCGATTTTTTCAAATTCGGGATTTCAACAATATATTTAATTCTAATTAACATTATTTAGATGACAGAATTGCCTAATAAACTGAAATAGCAGTTAAGATGAAAACCTAACCCCACCCTCCCCCAAAAGAGCCCTTAAATGAATTTTCCCAGAGAAATGTTTCAAATAAAAGTTGTAGCTCTTTGTATGTGTAGTTATACCAAGTTTGAAGAAGATCGTTGGAACCTTTTTTGAGAAAATCGCAAAAAAGTAAAAAAAAACAACTAGTAAAGTGGTACTTCCGGTTGAGGAATTTTGACAGATGACCGACTGTCAAATGCCATGGTGATAGCTAAACGGAATATCATGTTTGTACTTTCTACGATTTTTCGTTTTTGAGCTGTGCTGTTCAAATACGTACACAACACACACACACACAGACCATTTGCTAAAAACTACTTTTTGGACTCATGGGACCTCAAAACGGATATTTCTGGTAAAAACTCGATATCGAAAATTTGACACGATTACAATACTTCCTCTTACTAGGAGTAAGAGAAAGTAAAAACCTATGAACATAAGTAAAGTAACAAATATTCTTTGTAAAGTAAAATATATAATATTTCCTGATAAAAATTCACTTTCATTCACTTTCACAGAAAAAAAACAAACGGAAAAACCTTATCTAAACGACATAAAAATTTATAGTTTTTTAACCATTATAAGCCCCAAAAAAATTTTCAAACTGATCCAATTTTTATTTTTGAACAACTTTCTTTGTTTTTCTAAAAATATAAATGCATCCATTTTGAGTGAACTGAAGTGTGTTTAAATAGTTCCAAGTGGTTTTAATATTTGAAGTGGAGAACTTGTGGCAAGTTTTTTTTTTTTTTTAAGTGTTTCAAATATATTCACAGTTTCAGTTGTGTTTCAAGCATTTGTGCTTTTACAGTGGGGAATATTGTCCAAATATATGATTAGTATTGGATTAATAAATTTTCAGGTAATTAAATATTTTATAATTAAATTAATAAGTTAATGTTTTTAATCAATGAATAGTTTTATTACTGGATAAATTATATCAACAAAAGTACAAAATTACATTCGTGATAGACTATTGCGGCCATTACTGTAATTCTTAAAGTTCTGAGTAGTATATTTTCATCAAGTCTATTTTTTTTTACTAACTGTATGGTTTTACTTTTAACTCCCATTAGTGGTGGAATTGTGAATCTTAATGTCTCAGCCTTCTAAATCTAACTAAAAATCAATTATTTTAAAAAAATGTTTGTCAAAAAAAATTAAAGGTTGGTTGTTTATGGAAAGCGATAGCTATAAGCTTCCCTCAAATAAAATCCACTTCGAGTGGGTGTTAGTGTGTGTACCACAAATGTAGCCGTCTGTAAAATGTACAATAATTGTTAATGTGTTATATGTATGTGGGTGGCTGGGAGGAGTGAACTAGGTTTGCCACCCAGGTTAGGTTGGTTAATTGCCTAGATCCACTTCCCTTTTTGTGAATTATGCGTGTGTCGAGTAAGTGTTGTCCAGGCAGTTAGGCTAAGATACCCACAAGGACGCCAAGATGACTGAAGAAATGGATAATCCAATTCCTCTAAGTGAAAAATCAAAGTTGCATTTTACTATTTCTTTTCATGTTAAAATTTCGATATCGAGTTTTCACCGGAAATATCCGTTTTGAGGTCCCCTGAGTCCAAAAAAGTGGTTTTTAGTAAATGGTCTGATTCAGAGAATATTTGTGTGTTGTGAATGTAACAGCATAGCTCAAAAACGAAAAACCGTAGAAAGTTGAAACTTGATATTCCGTTTAGGTACCACCATGGGATCTGACAGTACCTCATCTGTCAAAATTTCTCAACCGAAAGTACCACTTTACTAGTTTTTTTTTTTTTTTTTATTACTTTTTTGCAATTTTCTCAAAAATGACTGTGACGATTTTCTTTAAACTTGGTGTATCAACTATATATACAAAGGGCTACAACTTTTATTTGAAACATTTCGCTGGGAAAATTCATTTAAGGGCTCTTTTAGGGGAGGGATGGGGATATGTTTTTCTCTAAAGTGCTATCATACGAGTATAGTTGATTATACAATTCTACCATCTAAACAAAATTAATTAGAAATAAATAGATAGCCAAAATTCCCAAGTTTCAAAAAAAAAATTAGTAAACCGGAAGTGCGCTTTTACTGAACAGTTTTTTCAGTTTTCATTAAAGAATTTCATTAAATTTGATACACAATTTATAACATTTGTCAATTATAATTTTGAGAACTGGAGTAAGAGAAAGTTGTGTGAGTGTTTCACACCAGATTTTTTTTTTTTTTTTTATAAAGACAACAGTTTATAGGTTATATATGTACGTGTAGTTGTAAACAAAATTCAATGTAAATCTTTTGGAGCCTTTTTCAAGAAAAAGTGACGAAACTTTTGAAAAACGCATATTGTTGTGTCGTACTCCATCTGGTTGGTTTGTTGGCCGTTATTCTTTTGAATCAACAACATCCCGTCCACGACACTTAATTTGGTAGTTGGACGTTAAGCCCACCTGAAAAAATAGGCATTACTTTACTTTACTTCAATCAACAACATATCAATGTAAAGCAGGCCAATTGCTAAAAAACATTTTTCTTTCCACACTCAAGGGACTTCAGAAGAAGGCATTTATTTTTGATGAAAACAAAAATTCAAAAAAAAAATTATGATGATCACAATAGTTCTATTACAAAAGTAAAAATTACTGCTATGTTTATTACAAATAAAAAATAAAATTTTAAGATGAATAATATCTATTATATATAAAAATTCAGCATCCGTATGTTTGTGGCCGCAAAATTCGAAAAATAGTCGATGGATTGACTTGAAATTTTTACACAACGTTGCATTTCTTTATAAGAGCGTTTATATATAGTTTTTACTCCGAAGTTCCCACGTAAACGGAAACTTCTCCGAGCGTTTCGCGAGGTTGGCAGAAATAGACAGACTAGACGCCTTGCGATGGTGGCTGACTCTCTGAATCTCTTTCTCAACTACTTGTAAGTACCTCTATTCCAAAGTTCCCATGGAAACGGGAAATTCCGAGCTAAAATCCGTTCAAACAGCCATATTGCGTTAGCACTTGCTTCTTCAGTTATTGCTGCTACGTTGATGGAAGGAGGTAGAACAGCGCATTCAGCTTTTAAACTATCATGACTTAAACATGCACTTCACAGAAAATCCAACATGTAACATTTCTAAAACATCAGGAATGGAAAAGGTTCTTCGGGCGTGCAAAATCATTGTATGGGATGAGTGTACAATGGCTTATAAGAAGTCATTGGAAGCATTAGACCATACATTGAAAAAGACTTGCGAAATAATCAGGTTCCATTTGGTGAATCATTGGTGTTACCAGCCTGTGATTCAGGCAAACGCTTCCAGTGATACTTCGCTCAATACCACCAGCTGATGAATTGCATGCCTGCTTGAAATATTCAACTCTTTGGAGCACAGTAAAAAAAAATTATTTAACAACGAATATGTGAGTTCAACTTCAAAACGATCCAACAGCTGCCATATTTTCAAGACAATTACTCGAACTCGATAACGGCACTGCTCGTACAAATCCGGAAGCGGGAAAAATCACTTTCTCATCTGATTTCTGCAACATTGTACATTCAAAAGAAGAATTAGTAGACAGGTTATTCTAAAGCATCGAAACAAATTATCAAAATCACGCATGGTTAAGCCTAAAAATCAGACTGAGCCATAGCGAAGCGTGGTCGGGTTAGCTAGTTTTAAATAAAAGTGAAGGGATACTATTAATATATGCGTGTACATAGTATACGAAGTTTGAAGAAAATCGTTGGTACAATTTGCGAGAAAAACTAAAAAAAAAAATCATTCAATAAGTCACATTTTTAGTTGATGGATTTTGCCCGAAACTTTAGTATCAGATGCGATTGTTAAACCTTAAACAGAATACTAAGTCCTGACCTCCCTTCATTTTTGAAATATTTTGTTCAGACACACACACATATTCCAGAGGACCTCAAAACATGTATTTCCGGCGAAAATGCCTTTTTTCCCCCATTTATTAGTGATATACATCTATATATAAATAGCAATAGTAATTTTAGGGAAAGATTACACAAATCACGTGAGTCACTTGTGAGGAGAACTCGCCCAGCGATGAGACTACATGAGAAACATATATGGCTGTTGTAGTTGGTTCTGCAGACTTGGAAAGTATCAGAGATATTTCCCGTGATAGCCCGCTTCTTTTTGTGGTCATCGACCGGTTTCGGGCGTTCACCCATCATCAGGATGTTTTCGTTAAACAGTGTAATAACATAGACTTGCACAGAGCAAATACAATTGATACACTCGTATTTGATACACAGTTGAGTGTTTCAAACTGTATTTGCTCTGTGCAAGACTCTGTTATCACACTGTTTTGACAAAAACATTCTGATGATGGGCGAACGACCGAAACCGGTCGATCATCACAAAAAGAAGCAAGCTATCACGGAAAATATCTCTGAAACATATATGGCACTTTATAACTTAGTTGCTCATTAGAGAGTCTCGAGGTTAGCGGCGTTTCAATCGTCTGGATGGTTTATCTGGAAGAGTAGAGGATTAGGGTGAGCAGAAAAGAATAGATGGAACTTTTTGGATTTCGGAACTTCGGCTATGTGAGGTATATTGAGGACTTGATGTAGGGTAAGATTTGATACATAGAAGGGGGCATAAACAATTATTTTTCTGAGGATTTTGGATTGAAATAACTGGATTCCGGAGCGTGAGGTGAAAACTCAATTTCCAAAATTGGTCAGGATTGCACTGCTCTCTTTTTCACTAGGATTAAGAGAAAGTAAAAATCTGGTATTTTATCCGTCGGGTATTTTAATGCATATTCATTTTGTTGCTGATTCGGTTTCGGATTTTTATCCATGGTCAGAGCAAATTCAGCAAGTCCGTATTAGAGAGTTCACTTCAACGTTTATGTTTTTGTTAAATTCACACTTGTTGGTTTGTTGTTTGCATATAATAAGTATCAGATGTTACCCAGCATTGCGGATCCATCCATATAGTCAAGAAAGTAAAAAATTAATGACTTCTACAGGAAGGGATTCGCTCAGTGGTAGCATGCTGTGCATCCACGCGGAGATACCGAATTCGAATCCTCTGCAATTCTTAGATATTTTTTTTTTCATTTTAAGATGGACAGTGTTGTCTGTAACGAAAGAATACTGTTCGGAGGCCGGCCGTACACTGAAAAGGCTCTGGACGCTAATATTGACGCTCCTTAACTAAAAAAAAAAAAAAAAAAAATTAAAAGCATTTACTTTCCATATTTTAATATTAATTTAATAAAATTAACTATTTTTGGTTTAAAAAATAGAAAAAAAACCAAACACTTTGTAAATATATTGACTAGAGAAAAGAGTAATAGCTTTTTGAAAACCCTTTACTTTATTTGACAAGTTGGTTTTTTGATCATGGGTCTTTAATATAGGGGGTGGGGTGGGGGACCCTTCTTAAGGATTACAGAATGGCCCTCTATTAGCGAGCAGCTTGTCTATGGGGTTGAACCACTCAGTTATACATTAGGTGTGTATGTATGTATGTATGTATGGTGTTTTTCTAGCTTGGCTCATAAACAGGGCGGCTAATTTGTGCTTGTGACTTATTAGTGGGAATATTGGGAACAAGAGCAGGCAAGAAGAAAAATAAAAATTGGAAGGGATAAAATGAGTGGAGACCTTGGCTCTGTAAAGTAACAACATAAGAAAAATAAAATTAGAAGAAATACAGAGAGAGAGAGAGCTAAAAAAAAAAAAAATGAAATAAAAACTTAAATAGCGGGCGGCCCCTTAAAAGGTTCCCACCACTTCCATATCCTGATGGCTGGCTATGGAGATGAAGAACACTGGCCAGACTTCCACAGGCATCCCTACCACTGGACCAATATTCCTTCTATATCATAACACCCTATGTAAACAATCTATCCATCAGCCTTAGCACTCGTCTATTATACAAACAGACCATGTTCTAATCATCCATAATTTATAAAATAATAATTATAATACAAAACCACTATTATATATATATATATATATATATAGCGCTGTTTTAAATATTTGCTTAAATATATCCAAGTTTTCCCCCCACCCCCCACATCATGTGAATCAAAGGAAAAATTGCATTTCAAGTTATTATAAAAAAAAAAAAAATTGGTGTGAAACCTTCATACAACTTCCTTTTATTCCTGTTTATACAATTATTTATAAAATGAAGAAATTCTTTTACATATGTATTTCATAAAATAAATATACAGAAAGTGGGGGAGGACGAATGCCATCCAACCAACCGAAAGTCAGCTAGGAGAATGATTACATTGTAGATAGCGCTATAATATTGAATAAACACATATTTGAATTTTAAAGACTCCAAGACGCTCACAAAACCACCTAAAAAAACAAATTTTTTTAAAACGTAGAATACGTTTCCGGAAGAAACCTATTTAGTAAAAAGTGAACGTTTCTCCTCACATGAAAAAGCGAGCGAACTTTTTTTTTTATAGCGCGGTCAGTGGGAGCGTTTAAAAACATCATATTGTACGCATGTTGCAACTATCATGTGGACAGATACCATTCTCACATTTTTTTTTTTTTTTTGAAAAATATTAGTGATACGTCTAAATCTGTGCAATTTGTATTCCAAAATTTAAAAAGGAAATCATTGTAGTCGTTTCTGAGATAATTCTCTTTCACCCCCCCCAAAAAAAGAAAACCCTCAAAAAACTTATTCTGTAAAATAGTTATTTGTAATAACGAATTTTCTTCAAATTTGAGATTTCTTAACCTGCTTCTAATATATCTTAATAATTATATATAGGTGGTACTAAAGCCAGAAATTGTAGTGAATGGTTACTTTAGAGGAAAACTTTGTAGGTAGTAGTTTTGTAAATATATGTAGATACATAGCTTTGTATGCTTTGTAAATATTCCTAAAAAAGAAATACCAATTTTGAGCTTCTCTTAATAATTATATAGGTGGTACTAAAGCCAGAAATTGTAGTGAATGGTTACTTTAGAGGAAAGCTTTGTAGATATTAGTTTTGTAAATATATGTAGATACATAGCTTTGTAAATATTCCTAAAAAAGAATATCAATTTTGAGCTTCTCTTAATAATTATATAGGTGGTACTAAAGCCAGAAATTGTAGTGAAAGGTTACTTTAGAGGAAAGCTTTGTAGATAGTAGTTTTGTAAATATATGTAGATACATAGCTTTGTAAATATTCCTAAAAAAAAAATACCAATTTTGAGCTTCTCTTAATAATTATATAGGTGGTACTAAAGCCAGAAATTGTAGTGAATGGTTACTTTAGAGGAAAACTTTGTAGGTAGTAGTTTTGTAAATATATGTAGATACATAGCTTTGTATGCTTTGTAAATATTCCTAAAAAAGAAATACCAATTTTGAGCTTCTCTTAATAATTATATAGATGGTACTAAAGCCAGAAATTGTAGTGAATGGTTACTTTAGAGGAAAGTTTTGTAGATATTAGTTTTGTAAATATATGTAGATACATAGCTTTGTATGCTTTGTAAATATTCCTAAAAAAGAAATACCAA
>JAAEAF010009363.1:0-41629 GCA_011037195.1 Triatoma infestans
TTCCTCTTACTAGGAGTAAGAGAAAGTAAAAAAAATCGCAGTTAGTCCAAACTTAACATTTCATTTAAGTATCAATACCGCATCAGACAGGAAGTTTTTGATGAAAAACCTTAAATCAGAAGAGAAATACTTCACTGAAGTTAATTTTTTTCACGATTTTATCCAAAAACGTTCCAACAATTTCTGTGCCAACAATTTATAGTAACTAACAAATAAATACCTATCACTTTATTTTGTGATACATTTAACCAGGAAAACTGGAGTTTGGAGCGTTCTAGGGAGTGCTGGAACGTTAAAAATCTTCTAGAGGGCATCTCACTAGTATATGGCTATTAAGGTATATTAAGGTATATTAAAATCAAGGCTAGAATTTCAAATTTGAAGAAAATTTAAATTTAAATTCAAATTCAAATTTACTAAAGAAAAATCTTTAAAGAATAGGATTCTATCTCTTTATATTTTTACTTTCTCTTATTATGGTTAGTTACGCGGGGCTGGAAAGCATATCCTTATTAAACTGTTTCACTTCGTGATCATCGATCGGTTTCCGGCGTTCGGCCATCCACAGGTTGTCTTGATAAACAGTCTTTTGTTTATCACACTGTTTATCAAAACATCCTGATAACGGGCGAACGCCAGAAACTCTGTCGACGACCACAAAATGAAAAAAATCTCTTAATACTGTAACTTTTATTTGTAACAATTTTAAATCGAATTTCAGGCGACCTTTAAGTGAGGCTTAAACTTAAACTACCATTACAAGCTTTACTAAGGAGTTCAGTTAGAGGACCCTGCCATAGCATTGTAGTCATAGTCATGTAAACAAGTGACAAGTATAATCCAATGATGCTGGCTGGAACAATCCATTTCAACTACCAATTTGGCGTTCCAAATTAAAATACTTTGACCAAACTTAAGTCTACATTTATTACAGTTAAATTCACCGGAAATAAAATTAAAATCTAGAAACAAATTTTTTCAAAAGCTATATTATAATATTATTACAAACATATTATCTGATAAACGCTTAATACTGTTGCACAAATAGGCTGAAATAAATGACAGGTTACCGAATAGATTATGTCAATAATAATAAATATTGACACAGTCATTTGCATATAAGGTAAATGTATAATGATTAAATGAAAATGTATGTGACAAGTGGATAACACATTCACAATAGCGTGCTTGCATGTCAAAGTTGCTAAGTGATGTAAAATTACGCATTTATTCGTACATAAAAATATTATAAAAAGATATTTTTTTCCGGCATTTTATTTTAATCGATCAATCACTTTTAGGAACTAGAAATAAATTCGTTTCGTTTGGTATAGCTAATTAACGACTATTTAAAATGTCTACCATTATGAATATAATTAATAATAAGTTTGAAGTTTGCGTAATTGTAGGGAGCATAATAAATATGACTGTGATGTGATCAGCAAATGTTATCAGAATAGTTGTTTTCCCATTTCTCTGCTCTGCACTTCCCATATATACGCTTGGAGAAGAGGACGTGAGAAAAGGATCAAAAGAAAAAGGAACCTCAACTGTTTTCCTGTCTATTCCAATCCAAAGAAAAAAGACAAGGAAGGAAATATATTAAAGAAGTCATACCCAGTCTATACAGTCTTTATTTACACAGTCCGCTTCGACCAAATTCTCTTAAACATGGTGTCCTCGCAACCATTAAGCATTAATGCTGCTTCGGCCTGTCATTCAGTTTGATTCTCTCTTCCCAATCATGCTCAGTCAGCTCTTTTCTATGCATTTCTTCCGCAACACCAAGCACCCACTGTCTTTGGGATCTACTCTTTTACTTCTACTTCTGCTTATGTTACATTTAGTAATTCTTTAGACCATCTCCTTTCTTCAATTCTTTGCACATGGGCATAAGAAGTCAACTTCTTAAAGACAGCCACTTGCAAAACATTCGTCTACCAACTGGGCATGCAATTAATTGTGAGGGCACCAAAGTTCTGGCCCTTCAACCAAAGGCATTCAATTATTCCGAACGTGCAGTAAGAGAGGCAGTAGAAATTGATAAAGAGGAAAACTGTTTAAATAGAGATGAAGAACTTCGTCTAAGCAGAACATGACTGCCCCTGCTCAGGAAAAAGAGAGAAAAAGAAAAGAAAACATAACAACGGTTTCCCGGAGCAAAATTAGGCTGCAACGTTAGCAGAAGGGCGGGGGCTGGCAGACAGACCTCGTCGCCCGCCAGCAAACCACATCCATGGAAAGGAAAATTAGATCTAGCCTATTATTATCTACAGCCAAGATGGCCGGCATGATGATGGAGAAAACCAACTTAGATTTTTTGCTAGTGTTGCTTTGGCATTCAAGTAGACACTACATTGAAGAACTCATTGCAATATGGGGAAAACGTCGGTTTATAACAAACCAGTATTCTCACCAGAAAAGCTGAGTGTGTTACTTACAAGACTAATCGTTTATTTACAAAACCTAAAATCCCCTTATTTCATTATGCGATCTTCGTGGTTTTCAAAGATATTAACCTGTCAACAATTATTGGGTCCAGATCACAGATCAAATCAATGTTCAAATATCTTCTACAACACTTCGGCGGAAGATTCTAAGTAAATTTTCCATTAATTTAGGCAGCTAACATACCTCTAGGAATCCATGGTATTAAAGGCTTACATTCTCTTATGGAGATTGTCAGCCCAAGTTATCTTCGGTCGCCTTAGAAACAATTGCAATCTGAAAATTTTTGTTTAATTTTTGGATAACAAATGGCAATGATGGTTTCTTTAGGATTGAAATGTTTACAATATTTTTTGACCAAAGATTGGCCACGTTTTCCATGCAACATTCCCTTTTCACAATACTCATTATAAAACAAAAAAACATAAAAAAATTAAAAAAAGAAACTTAAATGATAAATTTACTTTCAAAAATATGTTTTTATTATTTTAGTAGTCGTTTTGAAGAATGTTTTATATATTTCAAAAGTGTTGAACTACAAATAAATGATATGTAAAATTTAAATTTATGTGTATTTATGAATAATATTTGCGAGATAAATAGTTAGATATGGAGAGGATAATATATGTTTCTCTTCATAAGTTAGTAGATGTAGATGAATTATACGAATAGAATAAGTTAAAGATATCAGGCGTTCATATCAACTATGCATGCAGCCCCCCCCCCTCCTTCGCCGACAAGTTTTATACAGACAAATATACAGACTTGCTAAAATAGTTCAACCCTAACATTCCGCTTACAACAACTCTCGTCACAGTTCAGTACTCATATAAGAATAACGTAAAGTAAAACAACCCTCAGTTTAAAATTGGAAAATACGAAAATCTTCTGAAATTGTCTTCTTTGAAAATCTTCACTCTTTAGTTTTTAAGAAATAACTAAATTTTAACAGCATTGTAAATATTCTACATTTCCTTTGATATGTTCCATTGATATTTCTTAAATTATTGAAAATCTAAATCCGAGAGGATGGATCTAAATCCAAAGAATTTTTTGTGCAATCCCTAGGATATTGAATCTCTAATTAGCGGTTGTGTTCCAATTCTCTGTTCACCTTGTAAGGATCGCTTAGTCTTCGTGTGAACACGATATATTAGAAATTAATATTAGAAACTAATTAATATAAATAACTAATAATAATTAACTATTAAATAATTAATATAAGTAATTAATATAAATTTAATTAATTTGAATTCTCATCAAAAACGAATATAATTTTGTAACTCATTAATCCTCTTTTGTTTTACAAGAAAAAAAAATTAAGCAATAAATTATATCATGGCAATATGGCCCAAAAATAATTGATACAATTAAATGTAAAATAAGAAAAGAAGAAATTTATAAATAATTTATGGGAAAGGAGGAAATTCATTATTTGGTATCATTTGTTGATTTTAAAAAACAGCTTTCCATGTTTTTTATCTTGTGCGGTATTGACTTGTCAGACATGTAACGTGACTAACGTGCCATGACGTGCTTACAAACACTAGCCACAATCCATGTATACGGACAACAAACGTTATGATATCCTCCTAGAGGAGCCCTCCCCCCCCCACACAAAAAAAAAATTAATGTTTATTTTTAAGATTGCCTCATTTTATTTCATTTTAATTTTTATGTCCAAAACGAATTGAGTCGAAGCAAAGTTAACAATTACAATTAAGACAATTAAACAAAAGAATATACGTGCAGTATTTGCAATTGTTAGAATTCTGGCTTTGGCTTCACCAAGCTGGGAAGTAAGCCCTAATTTGATTGTAAATCTTGACTACTACAGTATATGGGATACTTCCATCAGAGCATCTAAGTTAATGCGATATTCTGCCTTTTCAGTGACAGATCTTACCAATTACTATAGAAGTAAAAATAAAATATCCTCCTGAGGGGAAGTTACGTGCGAATAGCGCTACTGTAGAGTACATTTACTTTTATAGTCATGTTTCCAGTGTACCAAAGCCAAAAATTACTCCTTTAGAATTGGTAAAGTTAGGGAAAGGAGACAAAAATTGTGCTGGTTTTGAGCTACCGAAAAAGTCCACCTTTATTTTATCACATTCAGAAACGCCCGCACATTAATAATTGCTATAAGGCTGTAAGAAAATATGTTTTTTTCCCCACCAATTCTCATCATGAGAATATTTAACTGAGCTGTTCATACGGAGAATTAATTCTTATTAATTCAGTTTGTAGGTTTCCACGTGTTCGAAAGAAACGAAAAGAACGAGAGAAATGTTTTTGAATTGTTTATTTCTATAAATTATTACAATTTTAATCGAAGACGTACCTGGAATTCTCATACACGACTTAAAAGAATAGAACTAAACAGACGCTTTCGACAATTAAAAGATTACTGGACAACAGATCTAAACTCTCCCTATATAACAAAAGACTAATTTTAAACATCTATTTTAAAGCCTATCTGGAAGTATGGGATAGAACTATGGGGTTCAACCAAACGCTCAAATCTCCAAAGGCTCCAATCCCTAGAATATAGAATCCTCCGTAAAACATTGTAAACGCTCCCTTTTACGTCTCCAACCGCACCATATACACTGACCTTAATATACACCTTTCACTGCTCAAGTCGCCCAAACCCGTTACAGTCTCACACAAATCCTTTAGTTCAACAACTGTCTTCCCGAACTCTTCCTAATAACCCTCTTAGCATCTTCACTTAAAAGACAATGGCCTCGTGATGTCCTCTCAAGTGAAGAGAGTGAATTTTGAAGTGTTACCTGAATAGTAGCTTCTCCATTCATTATGTATTTATGTTATTTTGTAATAATTGTTACTTACAGTGCTGTCGCGCTGTTTGCAGCATAAATGTCAAGAAAAACAAATTTTTTGAATAAAATTCTCAAATTCCATACACAAAATTAGGGAAATAAGCTAATCTTCTGGACCAATTATCATTGGCCTCCTGGCTCCAACGTAACACACTCACCCACCCATTCACACAGAAAAAGAAAAACGATTTCATTCTTTACATACGATTTCAGGGTACGAGTAGACTTTTATATGTAAAAATAAAATTGTGAAAGAGGACATAGCGAATCTTTCAAATAAAAAAAAAAATCTGGTGTGAAACACTCACACGAGGTTTGCTTATTGTAATTAATATATAATTTAATTGAGAAATTTGCTACATAATTCCAATGTTTACATACGTTTAGTCAGGCTTTCCATAAAAATGGTGGCAGAGATTACACATGTATAATAGGTTTTAGAAGGAGAGAAATTAGTGCGGAAGGGTTTTTGAGAAATAAGTTAGAATGAATGGTGAACACTGTATAATTAACTAGACACACAAAACTGCCAAGACTTTACACTTAAATATACATTAAGTAGCGAGAGATTTAGAGTGAGTAAAGAGAAAGGTAGTAGTTGGTTGCTGATGCGTTGTAACTGCTGTATAAACTGTTCTAAAGACTGTCCCTTGTAGGGCTAGCGCAGCTGTATATACGCAATGTCTCCCACTCTAGTCTGGCCTAAGTAGCGTATGAGACTCTCAATTTTGTGTGCCCCTCTCTCTCTCTCTCTGCTTTAGATCCCTCTCTTCGGATCCTATTACAACATGTATACCTGAGTGTAAGTTGTGTGGCAGTGCTCTCTATCTCAACTAGTGGCAATTAAAATTTAAACGTAACTGACAAATAGCCAAAAACTTACCAAAAAAAAAAAATCAATTTTTCCGGTAAAATAAGTCAACTAAATAAGTGATACGTTTTTCTGTGTGCAGTTAACATTCCAAGTTCAAAGCCATATCGTCGTTGAATAATCACTTTCAAGAAAAATTAAAAAAAAAAAAAAAAATAATTCTGTAGAGTTGTATTTCCGGGTATATACGAATCATTTATGCATGCACGTACTATACGAAATTTAAAAAAAAAAAAAAATCACGTAAGCCATGATGGAATTCAACCGAAACTTCATATCAGATGCGGCGGTGCCTAAGCAGGATACAAGCTTGTTGCTATTTATTTTTTTCGTTTTTGAAATATTTCATACACACATACAAACACACAATTCGCTAGAAATATTTTTTCGTACTCAGGTGACCTCAAAACATGTATTTCCGGTCAAAACTTTTGACACGATCGCAATCCTTCCTCTTAGTAAGAAAAGTAAAAATATTCTCTACTACCCTCAATTTTATCTTGGTTAAAGTCAATAAAATATCTTGGTGAAGGCAAAAAAAAAAAAATATATCAAAAAAGAGATTTTATTTTAAGAATGCAATAAGAGCGCGAGTAAAAGATAACTAGGCACAGAAAGATAATTATAATAAGATAACACCAAGAAAATGGCAGCCAATCTATTTGACATGATATATGTAACATGTAAACAATTTGCCACAGTTGTAATAATGAAATTGTTACTATACATACTACTCCGGTAGGTTGGTTTGATAAATGGCACAATACTATAGTGTGTGTTTTCTGTATGAATATTTTACATCTTCATTAGGCTCGGCTGTGTACTATGTTATGAACTAAAAACCTTTTTAGTAAAATGTATTCTTGCTTCTTCTGTGAACACTCGTTCACCCACTGTATCCAATCTTTTAGCATATATATGTACATACATTTTACTTTTTCATTTCTTTGGTTTTAAATAATAAAATTTGTCATAATTTTCTAGATGGCATTGCATAAAGACAATAACGGAAAAAGGCGGTAAAATAGTACATACAAAATGAAAAAGGAAAGAAAAATGGAGAGTAAAAATAAATAAGAGTTTTATTGCCATGAAAAAAATGTTTCATTAATAAACCAATATTTCTGCAAAACTATAGCATCATGTCTACAAAACAATTCATCTAAATATACTTGTTATACATGGCAGCGACTCTAATATTCAAACAGTGTAGGTCAAACTCTAGAAACTATGATGAATATCAACTTTGTCGTTTTACCAAAGAAAGGTGGTGTAGAACAATTCGCAGACGAACATGAGAAATAAATTGAAAAAAGGGAAAAATCTGTAAGGGACAAATGTTGAAGATGGTTTGGTCATCTCATGTGAATAGAAATAGGAAGTGCCGCAAGGCTAAAAAAACTATATGACCTGGTTTGTCATATGCCACCAATGGAGAGAAATGGAAAATTTCTTTCACACTGAATTACCTACCTGCCTCCAAAACCAAAGAGATGGGGAAATGGCAATGTTCAAAATTATATTCAAAATGACTAAAATACTGTTAAACTTTTCACCGATACTCTTGACTGAGCTTTCTCCAGCTCCATTCTGCTGCATTATTCTTTAAAATTGCACTTATAAATTAATAGATACTTTTCAAACATTCGAACAAAAATCCATATAACATTGGTTTCCTGTCGGAGGCATCGCAAAATTAAAAAAACAAAAAAGAAAAAAGAATTAAATAGTAAAATAAAAAATAGACACGCACCAAGCATGCTTGCACAATACGGATTACGTATCATCTTACTACAAAACCTGTATCAATTGCGAATATGACTTGTTGAGCATGAGAAATCGAGATACATATTATTTGCTACGCGTATGCAAATACCATTGTAACGGCAAGAGAGAAAACACACAAGCCCGACCAAGAGAAAACAAACTCTCTCTCACTTAAGCAGGCTAGAGTGGGGAACCTGTATATAAGCCAGTAACAGATCGGGACATCAATCAAAATATAATCGAGTTGATGAGGAGAGAAATTGGGTTGATTAATTAGACGAGATATGAAGACACTGTTATAATATAAGTTACACAAACTGCACTGGACTTGTAATGGTTTTATAGAATAAAGGGGGTGAGAGTAGGGTTGAATCTGATAGATTGATTGATGTCCCGATCTGTTACTGGCTTACATACAGGTTCCCCACTGTAGCCTGCTTAAGTGAGAGAGTACCAGAGAGAGTTTGTTTTCTCAAGGGTCGGGCTTGTGTGTTTTCTCCCTTGCCGTTACACCATTATGCATGTTTCATTGCGTGAAGAACATCCTACAGATGGTAAGCTGTATCTTCACTAGAAATTTATAATATTTGTGCACTTATAAAATTGAGGCCGAAACAAGAACATGATAACAGTAACGCCTTAACGATTAGGCTCTGACATCTACAGCTAACCCGTACACTCGAAAATATGTAAACTTACATTTTTAACATAAGGAATTGTTATAATTTTACTATATTGTAAAAATAATTAAATGATATTTTGTTTGATCTTGCCAGTTCATCATCACCTGAATGGCTCCTGGCTAGCAAAACAGGTTCTCAAGGTTCTCAATAATGAAGATCCATATTTTCGTCACTGAAGAAAGGAAAGCCTTACCAACCTAGTATACTCTTGTAAGTAATGTGACAAAATTTGCATTAAGTTTGTAAAGTAGGTAAATAAACTGCCTCTTTTCTTTTCAACTGGACTTTACATCTGACTGCCGATGACGTGAGATGGTCGGAAGCGGTTAACATGCCTCTGTACTATAAATATTTCTTAATAATTATAATAAAATCCAGGCGAAGATCAGGAATCGAACCCAATACACCTCTGCTTTGCGCTCTTCGCTTCCAATCACTCAGCTACCGCTATATATCTATACAGATCAACTGTAGATGTATATTTCAAATTCTGCTAGCATGAACTTGGATTTAATAGGTAAAAAATTTTAATTGCTAGAACATCATTGAATCGAAGAAAAGTCTAATAAATGTCAGGTATAATAAAAAGGGTTCATCATCACAACGGATTTAAGTCCATTAATTAAAATGGAGCATATTTAAATAGAAAATATTCTATAATAAGATAGCCATCTTAGACGTATATATATATATATATATATATTTTTTTTTCTTTTTTCATTTTATCAAAGTCAGTAAAAAGAAAGAATGAAATTGTGTAAAACAGAGAACGTTCACACCTGCAAAAGTGCTAACCTGTAGTAACTGACCGCTAGTTATATAAATTGTCGTTTGTCTTCTTTCAACATGGTGGTCGATGGCAGCGCTACCAACATCCAGTGTTTGTGTGTGTGTGTGTGTGTGTGTATGTATGAATCGAAACTCTTTATGTATGTATGTCGCAGTAAATCACTGTCCATGCCAACAAAAACGGTATACAAGGCTGTACACTCACTAACGTTACCCTAGGGAACGTAACACCCATTCTCAGCAGGCCAAAGATCCAATAGAATGCTCTACATACACATACACACACCAGAATGTGCTGCTGTTTTGCACTCTTTATAAGATGGCAATGATAAATCTCGAACAATGATGAAATATATATATATATTTTTTATTATAGATATAATTAATTATTTTTTATAAAACAGTTTTTTTTGGGATGGGTAGGGGGTGGGAAGGTGGAATAGTTTATTATTGTTAATAGGAATGATCATATTTTTTTTTTCTCTCGAAAAACAAGTAATCATCAAAATTATCGTATCATTTTTCATTCACTAAACGCTGTGTTACCCCTTGTTAAATCAAATCTCTTAAGCGATTTGAACTTCGACTTGTATAATTGGTTCCAATTTTTATTTCTGATACTCTATGTTATTATTAATCTAGTTCATAGCTCCTTTCCTAAGGAAGATACTGAAGCCAAATACTGCTAAGAATTTTACTGAGTATTTACTCTCATAACAACCCTTTGTCACTGATGATACTGAGTGTGATGATAGGCCACGTAAATGGCTCAGCAGCGTCTGTGATTCCAATGAGATCTTCTTTCCCATCTCCACATATTATTCTGCCGATGGTTTATTCCGCCCATGGCAATAGGTTTCATTAGGGTAATTATTGGTTTGATTACTAGGCTAACACTGGCTAGAATCAAAGTAATTATTTGTACAACAAAGCAATAAAAGGAACTTCCCCCTCCATATTGCACACGAATCACTGTAGATGGTGGGTGGGGCTGAATTTCCCCTCCTTTGCATATGATTGACTATTGCAAGACGAGAGGTAAGTGGTAAGTCACCCTTTCCACTGCCTCCTGGAAATACTATATTTTTTCTTTCATTTCCTTTTCCTCTCTTTTCTTTGAGCAAGGGCCGCCATGTTCTGTTCAGCCGAAATCCATCATCTCTATTTAGGCATTTTCCATCAAAAGAAAAGAGAATAATATTCATTAACTGCATATCTTTACATTTTCACGCGATAGTATCTGGGTAAAGAAGAGCAACACATAGACAGCAAAATCTACATTTTTGTTAGAATTATAACTCAAAATAGTATGAAAGTAATATTGCTCTGAATTAAGTGTTAATTCAATTTAAAATAAGGACTTTTTTTCCCAACGTTAGAAAATTTTTAATTATAAATTAATATAAAAATGAAATTATTGTCATTTAAACAAGAAATGTGTTTCTCCAAAAAAAAAAGAAAAAAAAAGAAAAAAAAAAAAAAAAGACACAAAAAAACGTAAGATCAACCATCAAAAGTCATTAACCCATGCAAAACACTTATGTTATTGGATTGAGTCGGCGTCACTAATTTGCCATAAGCCATCGTTTCGCCCAAATTGCAATATGCTTCTTCAGGATAGTGTCGCCTTGAATGCCAAAAACCACTGACAAGAAAAAGGTGGAAAGCCTCTGTCATTCTAAGTTAAACTTCTTCCGCCATCTTGCACGTAAATGAGAGGGGATTAATTTTCCTTTTCATGCAGGCAATTAAAAAGCGGGTGAAAAATTCCACCACACCCAAAAAGCCTTCCCCACAGCCCATTTGCCAAAGTTTTGGCCTTGTTTTGTTCCGGAAAACTTTCAATCATTTTTTTTCTTTTCCTTTTACTATCCTTTCACTGAACAGAATCAGCCATGCTCTATTCAGACGGATCTCATTTATTTAACAAGTTTTTCCACCTTCACAATTTCCACTGCCTCTCTTAGACACGTTCGTAATAATTGTTAGCAAGGATTTTGGTGTCCTTAAAAATTTATTGCATACCCACTAGCAGTAGAATGTGCTGCAAGTGCAAACTTTTCCGTTTTGTTATGTTTGACACAATGTTTGTGCTCTTTAAGGCGTTTTGTGACCAACCTTGTGGTCTATCCTTAGTAGTTTTCTCCACAGCTGCATGGAATCACAGAGACCCAACTTTATTGGAATTTTAGTAGAAATAAGCAATTTATTTATTTCGATCCTTTTTTTTTCCTTTATTTCTTTGGAATAGAAGACGACACTACCATGATAAAGCCTATTGCAATATGGGCAAAACGTTGGCTTGTAACAAACTTAACGCGGTTTCAACCAGAAAAATCTAAATGTTTTTTTGCATCAGAAACATCAAAGATCACTAATTCTAAGAAGAAAAAAAACGAGGCTGCAGATTTAAGGCTGAAAAAAATGAGAGAATACTAAAAATTTCCCAGAGCTGAGACATCTATTTACATCAAGTGAGACATATGTAGAGAAAGTCACATAACATATATGGGGAAAGGATTTAAAAAGTTTGACATATTATTTCAAGTGTTAAAAGCCAATCCTAAAGAGAGAATTTTCTTTGTATCATCAATAAACTTTTAGTAAACGTTCTGGGGGAACAATTGTTGCCATTATTATAATTTATATCTATTTCTGTATTTTTTTTTTGTTTTGTTTTGTTATTAATACTCATGGATTTGTTTATTTATCTTATATAAAGTTTTCTTTTATGTTTTATCTTTATTTTCTTCTGTATGGAAAACTTTGTACAAATATACGGTCATGACAGCAACTTTTAACAGAGTTTTACGAAGAAGTTTTTAAGTTGTTCATCCAAAGCTAAAGAAGTAGTTAGCAGAAATGTCGTCTTTATTTCTTTTCTACTTCTTTTTTTTCTTCCAAATTATTAAAACGTAGCTGAATAATAAGAAAACAGTTTGGGGAGATTTTCAGTTGAAAGTTCAAAGATCTATTTAATTCTTAATTTGCTTTTAAAATGTTATTTTTTTTATTTTTTACTAAAAATATTATTTGAACGATTAACTTCACAATTATTATTTATATATAACAGGTTTGAAACAATTATAGCTGTTAAGGGAAATGAAGAAAAAAGAATAATATAAAGTAGTAATGGATTCGAAGAGCAGGAGTTGGATTGGGTTAGATAGCAGCTTCAAAGACAATTCTAAGTTGTCCTATAATGTACTAAGAAATATGAGGAAAGAAGGAGGAATGTCCATTAAAGTTTATTACAACTAAAAATGGAAAACTGCTCACTAAAGAAAAAGAAATCATGAATAGATGGAGAAAATATTTTTCCAGAGCTGTTTGAATAACATTTAAGAATCCTAGAAGAAGATAATGTGGAACTTTAAAAAAAAAAAGGAAGGTCCCGGAAGAGTTAGAGAGCACTCTAGAAAAGATGAAGATAGGGAAACCTATTTACTTTTCAGTTTGGTAGAGTATACGAACGAATACCAGAGCGGGTTTAGACAAGGTAGGTCTACTACCGACCATATCTCTTCCATGAGAATGATGATGGAAAAAACATATGAATATGACGTTACTCTCCATCATCTATTTATTGACTTCCAACAGGCTTATGACAGTCTGGAGAGAAATGAGCTGCTGTTGTGTATGAAGCAGTTTGGCATCAAGGTAATACCTCGGAACCGTTCCTCTTAAGTAAACGCAGGGGGACCCGCTCTCCCCCTTACTTTTTAATTTAGCTCTAGAAAAGGTAGTAAGAGCCATACGGACAAGCCCCAATGGTACAATCTATAATAGATTAAGGCAACATTTGGCATAAGCAGACGATGTCGTCTTGACAGGGAGAACTAAAGCAGCGCTGGCGGGTTCTTTCCAAGAATTTGAAGAGGCTTCGAAGAAACTGGGCCTAAAAATAAATCAGGCAAAGACGAAGTTTATGAGGTGTTCGCGAAGAAACCTGGGTAGTTATGAAGCGCCTATATGCGCACCTTACAAGTTTGAGAGGGTGTCATCTTTCAAATATCTGGGAGCCGTTTTAACCGAAAGGAATGAAATGGGCGTAGAAATAAATGGTAGGTTAACGGCAGGCAATAGGTGTTTCTGGGCAGTGCAGAAGGTGTTAAGTTTTCGTGAACTGTCTAGGGAGGCAAAACTAATCGTCTACAATAGTACATTGAGGCCAGTGGTTGCGTATGCCAGCGAGACGTGGGTGTTAACCAAGGAGGACGAAAGACTGCTAAATGCTTGGGAGAGGAAGATTCTAAGGAAAATCTTTGGCCCAATGAAAGAAGGAGAAAGGTACAGAATTAGAAAGAATAGTGAAATAAGAGCGCTGTACCAGGAGCAAGATTTAGTAGGATGGATTAAGAGGGGAAGATTGAGATGGCTAGGGCATGTAATGATAATGGAAGATTCCAGATTCCCCAGGAAAATAATGGATGGGCGCCCAGGGGGGACGAGAAGAAGAGGAAGGAAGATCGAGGATTAGATGGCTGGATGATGTAGAGGAAGACATCAGAAGTCTGGGCGTAAGGAGATGGAGAAACATTGCTTTAGTGAGAGAGGAGTGGGATAGGGTGACAGAGGAGGTCAAGGTCTTTCGTGGACCGTAGAGCCAAACGGAAGGGGGAGAGAAAGCGAGAGAGTATACGAACGAAAATCAACAGGAACAGTTTCGAAAGATAATTCTAAACCTGAGTTAAGTAGTTAAATTGGTGAGTCTTTTTTACTTTTAAACATGAATAAAAAATAGGTCTCTAGCCCGTGGGACCTTCACATGTAAATGAAGGTACAAACAACTTTGGAGTAAGGAAATATTTGGTATTTTGTAATAAAAGCTTCATCCCTTTGAAATAAAAAGAGATAAAAACATATGAGAATATTAATTAATAATAATTTTCAGCATCACACTTTGGAATGAAATTAACTCATGCAGAAATTTTCATTGACATCAATAAATAATAATTTAATTTTCACTTTTGGAAACATATTTTAAAATTTATATCTCAACGGTTAATTGAATTAATTTTGAAAGCTGAATTATTAGAAAATATTTTAAATTACAAACTAACCATGATAGGGAACAGCCTAGGTTCATTCAAGTACTTTATTGTCAAATGTGTCTCACCAGTTTTAGAAGATATTAACTGGAAATCACCCCACCAGATGTTGCTAACAACAGTTATGTAACCCCCTTTACGAAAAGGGGTTAAAGCCATTGCTATTTCTGAACTATATCAAATTTTATTGCCTTTCCTGAAAACCACTGGCTTTTCCTCCAGATAACAACCTCGCCAGCCTGAAGGATTAGAAAAAAGGATCTTCGGGACAATGTCGCCCTTCCAGTAATAACGCTTTTCTAACAAAAAAGACTGTATATATATAAAAAAAACAGTAAAAACCGATTAAAGAAGTTTATTACTCTATTTTTTTTATATAACTCCCAAATGGAGAATTTAAGTTATGAATAAAGATTAGTTCTTAAAAAAATAAAATAAAATAAAGTAAAGAAAAAAAATGGTTATTTTAGAAAGAGAATGGATGAACCTGGAATATGGTGGAGAATAAAGTAATGGGACAAGTTGGAATTTCCATCCTAAACGGGTTGACGTAGAATGGGTGGGATGTTTGCGACTAATGTCTATGCTCCAGCATAATGCTCTCCAACTTGTGCAATCTGGCCACGTACACGAAGCATGTCAATTAACTAGAGTTAGAGGAGCGAGGGATAGACTATTCGATCACGGAATATACTTGAGTCAAATTCTCGTTATCGTATTTAGAGGTTGGGATTCGATTCAAGATGAAGCATAGGAATTAGATGTAATACTGCGGGGAAGGGTTTATCTAAGTACTTTGCTTGCTTATTATATTCATAACGCTGTAAAGGAAATGGAGCATAATTTAAGGACTTCATTTCAGTTAATCCACTTTGGGTGATTTAGAAAAATGGTTAACATACAAAAAGATTAAAGTTAACAACTTCGTTACTTGTTAATTAGAATTTCCATGAATAAAAGAACTTAAATTTTTAGTTTGAACAATAGCTTAAGTAGAAAGGTACTTCAATTATTTGGATGCTTAAATCAAAGCTGCTCGATCAAAGTCACTTACAAAATTTACTGAAATTGGTTGAATAATATAAGAGAATGAAGCAATGAATCCGCTCTGTCAGGCATCCAAAAAAAAAAAGGATTGGTCGAGGACCTCTATGCGACTGGAGTGTATCAGCCAAAGAACAGGCACTCAGGTCCTAGCACTTCAATCTTCTTGTTGATTCTTAAATTTAGCCTTGCTAAGAGCAACTGGTAATGCGTACTGTTTATAACATAGTATTTAATAAAATCACTGTGTGTTATTACTTTTAAGACAGCTTTCAAGATTAACCTGACTAGGTCCTGATTTTTCCTTCTACTTTCCGGATTTTCCTCATCCTCTATAGCCTTGATATCTATGTTTATCCGACAATGTTCAGGACATGCAAGGATATTTGGAGTCCTGGGAGGAATATAGGCACTTGTATATAGCCCATTTTGTCATACTGCCGATTTAGAAACACTAACATACCGCTCGCAGTTCTTCTATTTCACTGTCGATCTAACCAAAGATGTGTCCCCTGTCTGTTTCTTTTCTCTAATTGATTTCAAGTTGCCTCTTTTTTTTTGAACTTGATTTAATTACAGACAATAATACAACAGTAATTTGTTTAAGTGGTCCCAAAATGAACAAGTAAATAATTCTTTCAATAGAAACCACTGAATAAATACCTTAATTAATTAATGATATAATATAAAAAAAAGCAAGGTACAATTTAAAAAAAAATAAATAAAAAAATAAATTAAAATAAAAATAAAAAAAAATAAAAATAAAGAGGAAAGCATAATAAAGTAGATGGAGAAAGACAAAGTAACGGAACATGAAGCTTCAAGTACTTTAATTAAGTCTTGGAAAATTGTTTTGTTGACCGCATTCTTTCTTTTCAACATCATTTTGTTGCTGTAAATAGCATTTACTGTTTACTTTAGATATACCACAGTAATTGTATAGTGGTAGTAATTTTTAATTCACTTTTTCCAACATTTTCCTTGTTTTCACTTTAATTTCTATTTTTTTTTTTCTTCCAACATTTTATTCGTTATTAAAAATGGGAGTCATAATTATGTTAATAAGTGTGTCGATTTTTTTAATTTTTTTTATAAGTCTATAGAATTTGTGGAGAAAATATAGTAACTGTGATTGATTAATTTCAAAATATTGATTAACTTTATAAAATATTAGGGCATTTAAATCACTTTATTATTTATATAATTTGGATAAAATTATCAGCATTTTTGTTACGTAATCCTCAAACTGATCTTACCAACAACTTGCTATAATTTCTCGTTTTTTTAGCATGGTTACCGAAAGATATGACATACGAGGTGGTAAATTAAGTAATGAGACTGATTTTCTAGTGTTCGATCTGGCAACACTGGAGACGCGGCGCATGCGTGGTAGGGCAAGTAAACATCTGATGCACTTCCAGTGCAAATTTGAAAATGCTAGAGTTGTTGCACTGTCCGTAGTGACTTTTTTTGTGAGCAAGGTTTTTTCAGTGCGTTTTAAAAATGAGTGACCTACAAGCAACGTTGTGCTATCAGGTTTTGCTTCAGGCTTGGGCACAGTGCAACTGAAACGTTTGAAAAAACTGTGCCAGGCCTATGGAGACAATGTTTTATCGAGAGCACAGGTTTTTAGGTGGTTTAAGTCGTTTGTAGAAGGAAGGGAATCAATTGAAGACGAGCCTCGCAGCGGAAGGCCTTCATCTTTAAGAACAGACGAAAATGTTGGCAGAATCCGCGATCTCGTGCGTTCAGATCGTCGTTTGACAGCCCGAATGATCGGCGATGAGTTGAATTTGACTCACACAACCGTTCATCAAATTTTGACTAATGAATTGGGGATGAGAAAAATTTGTGCAATGCTCCATGTCACAACGTGATTTCTATTAATGAGTATTTGGCCAGTAATAACATTCCTGTGGCTCCTCAGCCTCCTTATTCACCCGACTTGAGTCTATGTGTTTTTTTTGTTCCCCAAATTGAAAAATCAACCTCAAGGGACGTCATTTTGGCACATTGGAGAATATTCAAACAGCCGTAACCGACCAACTGAAGTCTATTCCAGTATCCGAGTTCCAGCACTGCTATGACGAATGAAAGAATCGTCTTCAGCGTTGTGTGGCTTCCCAAGGTAGTTACTTTGAAGGGGACAATGTTGAATTGTAATTTTATAAGAATAAAAAAAAGATAAAAAATCAGTCTCATTACTTAATTTACACACCTCGTATATTGTTTGTCACAGTTATTTTATATGGGAGGTTGCTGCTATCCGTTGTGTTATGGCAGGGCCAATCAGAATCATAGACGAAAGCGATTGTAAAGGTAGGCTTCGACAACCTCGCCACTAGTAGCATATTTACGTTTTGGGAAAAGCTTTAAATTGGTTTGGAGGAACAGGGTTGCTAGAATTTCAACAGGAACAAATTTACCTCCTAACCAAGAGTTGTACTTGTTGACTTGTAGAATGTAATATGAGTTGTACGAGTTGGCCAGGCTAAGCAAAGCATTTTCCAATCTGTTCCTTATTACCTGGTATCCCCTTATTACCTAAGTGTCACTCTCTGTCAAATTCAGATATATTTCTTGCTTAGAGGAATTAATTAATAGTTACTACTATTAGTGGACTGAGATTGTCGTCTAGATTAGGGTGTGGTTATTTCTGTTGTTATGGAAACCGCTTCCTTGTAAGGGGTTGTTTTAATCTGAGATTCCTTAAAGAACAATGTACACTTTTACACTTAGAAAATAGCATGACAATTCAATTAAATTGAATTAAAAATACAATTTATATTTCATGAAAATGTTTTTTTTTTTAACAAAATAATAAATTCAAAGAAAGTCAAGTAACAGCTTCTACTTATTTACTCTAGTTCTAACTTTCCTCCATAAGTAGACAGACGACAAGTTGTTGGGGGGAGGGGAGAAACGAGAGACGCTATGGTTGAGAGGTGGCTTAGTATGCCAACAATGCAGTCTACACTTCACTAATCTATCATATTCAACAATAATGAGTCATAATTGTTTCTTAAAAGGCATGTGTACATACTTTACTTGTTTAATGTTTGAATAACACAAAGTTGAAATCATCCAGCTATTTGGAAAGATATTTCAACTGTTCTAGTAATCCTGTGCACTGCACATGTTCTGTACCTTATTATTCAATTGAAAACTAACCTCAAATCTAACAAAGACATTTACAAAACCTAATAAGAGATGCCATTGAATACTAAATTCGGTCAATCCAAGCTTCACTATCGCTAAAATCTAGCTTATCCCCCCATTATTTGTTGCCAAATGTTTTAATTAAGGTGAACTAATTGTCACGGCTTGTCTGTGCGTGTAACACAGATGTTTTCCATGTTAGCCTGCTTTATTTAGTGGGCAACTGAAACGGTTTATAACAAACTATTGGACACGATTTCAACCTGAAGACCTAATTTTTTTTGCAAGAAAATGACCATCCCAACCCTAAGAGTTTAGTAGTACCGAGCTTTATTCGAACCCAATTTATCCACAGATAAATACACAGATAATCCATGACAGAAATCTAATATTTCCTGAGAATAAATCCTAACCACAAATTTTTCCAGTATAAAAAATCTAATTTTAATAAAAGAGATAATTTATGAATTAGATGAATTTATTGATCATTTAAAAATTCCGCTAATAACTACATCTTGAATACAGGAATTGCTGTAAAGTTCATACGTTTAGTACTTAACTAGGTGGTTCGATTGGAATTGGGAAGAAGTCAGGTTGCTGCAAAGGTGTTCAATGGGGTGGTGAATTATTGGATAAAGTTGGTGAAATTACCGGAAAATAATTTGTTAAAACACTGCTTTAGAGCACTTTGCAAGCTTGATTCCGTCTGTGCTGATGTCAATTATAACTGGGTGAGCCAAGTAAAATGTCTTGCAGAAAATGGGGGAGATCCAAAATGGGGGAAATGTAGGAAATGTAGGATGTCGAAAATGAGGGAATCCCTGGAACCGCTGGTCTAGGGAGTAACTAACTTTTGATTCATTTTTGTGTTTCTCCGCTCTTCGGATCCTATGAATCTTTAATGATTCGAATTACATTACAAGGCCATGTAGTGTGAAAGAATTGGAAATTAAAGGAAACAGCTGGGTCCCGATCCTGACTGGAAGAGGAGAGGAGGATTTCAAAGATGAAGATGAGAAATATATGTTTCTAAGGAAAGAATAATTATAAATTATTAACAATAAACTATGAAATAGAAAAGAAAAGCGATATACTAGTATTAACATATGTCTAATATTATGTTTCTTGCAAAACATGGATAAAAAACCTTTGAATATAAATTATTGACGCCTTAAGGTTTTCACTAGTGGAAAAAGGTTACTTATTAGTATAAAAGGGGGATACATAAGCTCTGTGTTTCTTCTTTTTACGTATGAAAAAAAAAGATGTTAAAAAAAAAGAAGATAAATATATAAGTCCTTAGTATATGTGAAGTGTACATGTGAAGATTAAAAGGGGTATGAAGAGGGGCGTGGGGAAAAGAGCTCCATATAGAGATGTGGTGGTCATGTGGCGCTTTTGAAGGTGTCTACACGGCGCTAACCTTTTGAAAAGTTGATACGATCATTCGCTCTGTTGAATTTACCTTTTGATCCTCATCAGACGGACGGTAGAAGTATGGCCAGGATAGTGTGCGACATGGAAAGAGCAGGTTTTACTTGAACTATTTTTTTTTTTGTTGATAAAACTTTCTTAGGAAAAACTTGGAAATATTTTCTATTAAAAAAGTTATTAGACGGTGGAAAATAGATAAACTGGAAAACTAACTTTATCTTTTATTATATTCCTTTAGTGCTGTGAGAAAAGTATGGCAACCGTATCAAATTTTCGAAATTGAGTTATCATGGAAATAAAATTTGTTATTTATTTGGATATTTTATTAGAAATTCCCATAGTGCCAGGGAACTGTCTCAGTCTTTAAACTCAATAAATTTTTACAATAGCTTCTAATAAATAGTTAAATGAATATCTAACAATAAAAACAAAAAATAATAGTTTATAATTAATTAATGGACCCTAAATATATTACTAAAAGAATAAATATCCAACAATAACAATAATAAATACAATAAAATATCTTTATCTTTAACCTTTTATTTATAATTGAAAGTTATTATTTAAAAAAAAAAATTGGTAAAACCGTTTAACGTAAATTTAACGGATGTTCACCAGCTGCTGATAGTAGAGCATTTACTAGAGTAGATCATATAATACGTAACAATATTTGTATTACTGAATTTTGAACCATATTTAATGTGTTAAGATGATTTTTCTTTAGCACTTCCATAGTTGGAGCATAATCTAATATATGTAGCGTAGAAGATTTTGTGGGTGAGCACTTCCAATTAATTTTGACAAGATGTTTCAATACGTGGATGGGTTCGCAATGCTGGATAATATCTGATATTTTATCCGTCACAGCATTCATATTTCGTTTGTTCCTCTGACCGGTTTCAGATTTTCATCCATCATCAAAGCAAATTCACCAAGTTCGTGTAGGAGAGTTCACTTCAACGTAATGTTTACTGTTACACTCGCACTTGTTGGTTGTATACATGTAGGGAGGTTATAAGGTTATGTTACTGTGTGTTTGTGTTTTAATTATAATTACAATTAAATTATACATTAAACAAAAAAAATTTACCTAATCAAAATTTACAATAATTCCATTTTGTCATTAAAAACACACACACACACACACACACACACATGTATAGTAACATAACCTTATAACCTCCCCACATGTATACAACCAACAAACTAACATTACGTTGAAATGAACTCTCCTACACGAACTTGGTGAATTCGTTCTGACGATGGATGAAAATCCGAAACCGGTCAGGAACCAAATGAATATGCATGCTACCACGGATAAAATACCAGGTTATTTAAATACATTTACGAATGTCATACTTTATCCTTTTTATAGTTCATATGTATTCTAAAAAAAATAATTAGAATCTAACAACACGTACAAACTAGAAATCTATGTTCATTAGCCATAGGAATCAAGTTATTATCTATTTTAAATTTTACACTTTTTATATTGATTGTTTTACATTTATTAATGAGTTTTTTAAAATCTTTTAACGGAGGTCCCGGGTTTGAGTCCAGTGTTAATCTTAGATTTTTTCTACCTAGAAGCATATCTACAGCTTACTATTCGGGGATGGGACAGTGTTGTCTGACTGTAGCGGAGGCCGGCAGTGCAGTGAGAATGCTACCGGCGCCAATGACGCATCTTAAATTAAAAAAAAAAAAAAAATTGTAACAACTTAGAATCTTATAATTTAGACAGTTTTCCTACTTTACCAGTCATTTATCCCAAAGTTAATCTCATCTAATTTTTTTGTGTGTAAAATTTTCATCATTTGTTTGCAGTAAAACAAAATAGCAATTAGAAAGACAAAGATGAATAGAAAGAGAAATAATTAGTTTAGAGCAGAAATACATGAAAGACAATGGACAAAGAAATAATTTGGAAAAATGGTATGAAACTTTAAAGTAAAAACATTAATATAGATTAATGTTTTTAACTTTGAATGAATGAAATAGAGCGTAGTATAAGGCGACAATAAAAAAAAATGTTCGTATGTAAATATTTATTTAATGTGAATGGTATTTATAACTGAAAAAAAGGGTTCATACTGGACTAGTTGAGGTCGAAAGTATTTACCGTATGGAAAAGTTACAAAAATATAAGTAGAATTGTTAAATGATAACACTTTTTATGGTAGGTAATAGAGAGAAAGAGGTAATAGGAAGAAGAGAAGATTTAACAGAATGGGAAATAGAAGCGAAGGGAACTCCAAGTGTCACGAGAAAAACATTGTATATAAGCATGGGGAAGAAAAGGTTTTGGGAACAAGTGAAAAAGTGGAGAAAAAGGGAATTTTCTCATTGTATACTTCTATTTATATAAAACAGTTTTTGAAAAGGGAAGGGATGTGGAGTAGAGGAGCAGCCGGTAGGATGGAGTGAATGAGAAAGTGGAAAAAAAGAAGAAGAGAATCACTAGTGAGTTCGTGTTGGTTTATAAAACAGAATAAGAGGAGCACACAGGTGACAGAGCAGTAGTACCAAGCTTGAATGTTACCAACCAGCACTAAAGAACCAAAAGGTACATACTCTACTCCAGCTAACCTTCTCCATTCACACTCTATCCTTTTCTCTACTATACTATAGCTTTAGTGAGTAAAAGAGTGAGCGAGAGATAGAGGCAAAGAGAGTTGGGTGGCTGCCGTTGCTGCTGTGTGTATCTCGAAAAACGTGATCCAGAATAATAGAGCTTTTGTTCCACACTTTATGAATTTCTCTCTGTCAGAGTAACGGAGGAGGGTGTGAGAGAGAAAGAGAAGAAAGATGGAAGCACAGGGAAACAGACCATGGAGCTATTGTGGGAAAACTGCCCTGGCTCTTGCTTTTGTTATGGAAGGTTATGCTGCATACCATTCCTCCAGAGCGGCGCTTTTCCTATTCTTCAAACTAGCCACCACCACCAACCGGTACCTCCAATCCCTCGTTCCTCCAGTTAAAAACCGACACTCCATTAACATGTATTCTATTATTCCAAAATGAATGAATGATGTGGTGGACAATCCCCACTGAAACTTTATAAATATTGAATTTTCCTTTGTTCAATTTATTACAATATTATTGAGGTCATGAAATTACACGGATAATTCATTAAAATACACCGTTCACTTTCCTTATATCTAAAATTTGTGGATAAATCTCAGCCAAATTATAAACAAAATAGAAGATAAATAGTATATGTTTTTCGTATCGTATCGTATTATTATTATTATTATTATTTTTATATTTAAAATGTACAAAACTGCGGGCTAAATGGCCTTTCTTTGCAATATATATGTTTTCAAAATCGTTTGATCGGCGAACTGGTCTACAAAGCAAGTATCATATTTCCGATATGATTCTTCTCAATAGCCCTCACTCAATTAGCTTTGGTCTAGAGGCTAGCGCAACGCCTTTGGTGCGAGAAGTCTGGATTCGATTCCCGTGAAGGCAAAGACAGTGTTCTTGATCTATCATCGTTATAAAAAAATTGGAGAGCTGCAGTTAGTAGCGAACCTTGGCAGCAAAGCCCACAACCTGCGGCGTACTTATCAGATGCCCTCATATAGAAATCGCGTCTGGTAAGACTTGGCCTTCAATCAGCCGTCGAGCCAAAGGTGTCTTTCTTTTGCCTTTTCAAGATGGGGTTTTGAAATTTTCATTCTTGTTTACGTATCGTTGATATTTCTATCCGTACTTTCTTTGAGCTTCTAGGAAGTTTCTACTAAGCGCATATTTTTCTTGTTTAATTTTAGATCAGTTAAGGATTTAACGTCGTGTCTTAAAATGATTCAATTCAAAATGGATGACTTTTAATGAAAACCTGCCTAAGACTAAGCTATAGCCCATTCCCCACTAGTATAAGGTTAACATTAAGTAGTAGGCCTTTTAAATGGAAGGCCCCATGGATAGTCGCAGAGATGGGGGAACACCCTCCCTCCGCCGGGGTCACTGTAAGAGGAGAGCTGGTAGACTGAAAGGGCATGAGAAAATGAGAAAGAAATGGGGGAAGAACGACCAACTCTATCCTACCGGCTCATCCTATCCTATTTTTCCACTGAACTCTTCAATTATTAAGGAGATCCCCAGCTGTGTATCTGTACTAGTTCCTCGCTTCTCGTATTTCCATGGTTCTTATATCCGTTGATAAAGTGTACAAGTAGTGTAGAGTGTGCGGTCTGGGAAAGCAATGAAGAATTCCGCAAATATTGAACAACAAGGAATGAAAGCCAACAAGAACCACGCTGAAATTAAATGGATTCATTCCAGTCTGATGATCAGTTAAGTCTACACGATAAATATTGTTGATTGTTTAAATTCATTGTAGAACCGTTTTTTTTTTTAAATATAGAAATTGGCATTTTATCAGAAATAACAAGTAAATCATTCACTAATTTTAGTGTGTACCTACTAATTAATTTTCACTGGAGAAACCATTAGCATCTTTAATTATTTTGGAAAACTTCAAAAACGATTTCACAATAAACTCTAAATATTACTCATATCAAACAGGATGAACATTCTAATCCATCAGTATGCGACAAACTATATGTATTTAAAACGAAAAAACAATAAAATAAATGGATAAAAAAAAAATAAAAGAATTAAAAAAATCAATTAGAAACTTTTACTAGGAGGAGTAAGCTCACAATAGCAAATTTAATTCATTGTGCAAAGATTCACTCACTGGCTTATTAACAAGAAGATCCCAGGATTGTTGCTTCTTCCTCGTTCTCATCCTTGGATCCTTGGAGTAACTTAAGTAAAAGAGACCAATAATTTGCATGTCTTATTAAATGGTAATTTATTCCGTTAAACTTATAGAATCATGCTCTTATTCTGTTATAATTCAAACTTTATGATACAAATTATACCACGCCCACTTATATTATATATATATATATATATATATATGTATCAAAAGGCCAGGAATGCAAACGCAACTCGCTATACTTTTTGGAAAATATGATGCATGATATATATGCCAATATGAGGTAAAAAATAGCAACTATTCATCATATAGCATTCAGAGAGCCCTGAGTTATGGAATCGTTTGAGCCAAGATGCCAAAAAGTTTGAGAACCACTGCATTTTAGATAAGCTTAATGATCCTGCTTCTACGGAATCCTTCAAAAAAACTATTTTTTTTTATAAGAATATTTGAAATTAATAAGATATGGTTTGTATATGTTGGTTAAAGATTGAAAGTGTGTAAGACGTTGTTGAAAGTGTTTTTATGAAAAATCGTGAAAAAAAAAAAAACGAAAACAAAAACAAAGTAAAAATCGTTTTTGTGGTTGATTAACTTTGAGCGAAACTTTCGTGTCAGATTTAGTGGTGATATCTACACGGAATATTAAATATAAGTTTCCTACTTTTTTCACTTTTGAGATACACATATTTGAGGACAGTTGAGAAAAATATTTTTTTCGCACTCAGAGGACCGAGGACCTCAAAAGTTTTATTTCTGGGAAAAAAAAAAACTCAATTTTGAAAATTTAATTGATTCAATTTCTCTTACCTTTGCGAAGCAATTTTTAAGAAAATAAACTGTAAAGAATTACATATGGATAATACAGTGAAACGCTCAGTTGTACGAAGTAACACTACTGGTTAGTACGAAGTCGCATGAACCGAAGTCGCAGGACCCATAGGTAACTAGCATGATTATGAATGGCAAAAAAAAACCAGTCTTAAGTATCACTGGAAGATACTGTTAATTTTACCATTAATAAAACTTACGAGTAGAAGTATAAAGAGACGCTTACTAAATTGGGTAGTTAACTGAAATGATATTAGAATAATCTAGTGATGTCCATGGAATGTGGCAAAAAACCGTGTTTGCAACTCCTATGGGTTTGGTGTTTTCTCCCAGAACCCTCCAACTACACAAAAGTGTGTGTGTGTGTGTGAGAGAGAGTGTGAATAGTAGAGCGTTAGATCCCAGTTAGTGACAGGGACACCCTTCATCCAAAGTCAACACACATCACATTCAAACACATCCAAATTGTATGCACAAACACTTCTCTATTGTATATACAATCCTTTTTGCATTTATGTGTTCTATATGATGGTGTATACATGTAAATATGTATATGTATGTGTGTGTGTATGTATAGAGTATCGTAGTGTTATAAACATCATGTTAACATGCCAATCACATTCTCCTCCAAAAAAAAAGTGGCGTTGAAAACACCCAAGCAGCTAGCCTGGTCTCCAGCCAACGCACACTCACACAGTAGCATGGAAACGTTTGTTATAATACCAGCCCAACGGCGGTGCTGATGGATTACCTTGTCGGAATTCCATGGATCCCAGAATTATGGAGAACAATGTGAAAGTGGAAAGAGTGCCAAACAGTGTAACAGAACATAAACGGGGTCGGATTTTTGTATATCCATTCCACTCACTTCATCCAGCTGGTGGCAAAATCCCATGAGAAAACATGGAGGGTGTTCAAGAATGGAATTCCAAATCAGTGATGAACATCTACTCTCCCTTCCTCACTGATTAAAAGCCAACTTGGAATTCTTTAAAAATGTCTTTTAAATGCCTTTCATAACTGTCACCATTACCATGGAATTTCTGTTAAATTTAATAAGAGCACTAAATGTTTCTCTATATAAAAAAGAAAATATATAAAATAATTTATAGAAATTACAAAAAAAAAACTTACAATAATAATCAGTAATAGAAAATATATCAGCAGAGAATTTTCGTCTTTCAATATTCGCATATCACAGGAACAATGTGGGCCTGTAAGTAGGATGAAATCGATTTCTGTGGGGAAATAATGAAATGAAACATATCTGAAAATGAAAAATACTTAAGAGACTGCTTCAGTGGTTGGTTATAAGCCGACGTTTCGCCCATATTGCACAATGAGCTTCTTCAGGGTAGTGAAACCTTGAATATCGTAATATGGGCGAAATGTCGATTTATAGCAAACTACTGACTTGGTCTCAACCCGGAAATTGGAGTGTTTTTCATGAGAATTACCGCGGAAGCATAAAAAGTATTTGGAGATGGCTGGAGTTTTGTCCACTGGCATTATGATTATTTTTATTTGCTGGTCTAAAGAGTTGATTTTATGGTTTAATATAACCATATAACCTCCTATTAACAAACAAACAATTAACCAGTATAGTGCCTGACGGAAACCTAAATTTGAAGTCAACTTGAAAGTCTTATTCTGACGGTTGATGAGAATTCGAAATCGGAATAGAAGCAACAAAAATAAGCCTGCTATGCGAATAAAATCCTATAGATACTATCCAACATTTCGAACGCAAACACATATTCAGCATTTGGATTTTACATTTAATCATTGATAATGAATGAATTTATTTGGAGGGTGGTTAACTCAAGGTATTAGGGAAGAAAGCACATGTTATTTGGGTCTATAAGTCCTGCGCGTTAGAATGCTTCATCAGATTAATCTTGTGCCTAATGCGTCGAAAAGCAGAACAAAGTTCATTTGAAAATCTTTAAGAGCTGTCAGCCATACCCGGAAAAATATAGATTGTGCACTAACGCAGAGCTGATTAGGCTGTAGGGAAAGTCTGCATGGGGGAGAGGGCGTGATTTGCAGGAAGAATGCCTGCTGACAAAGTTAGTGAAAGTTGTTGATAAGACAATCTGTAAAAATGAAGAACATTTATAAGTAGTCCGTGGTTTTATAAAAACCAGATTTGGGCATTCGGAACAGGAAGACAGCAGCACAAAACTGAATAAAAAGGAGATTTAATAAAATTATAGAAGCCCATAACTATCTAGTGGCTTTGAGGAAAAGGAGAAGTTTCCTTATGTTTCTGTTTTCCTAATTGAGCATCTTCCTTCAATAAATGGTTATTTTAAACATTTTCCTTGTTCTAATAATTTATGTTTTTTGTTTTAAAACCAAAACAATAGGAATTAATGAAATTATAATGCATCAACCCTAAAATGGGTCCTGCGTTTAACTTTATTTTACACGAAATATGTAGTGAATTCAATTAACAATTTTTGTATATACAGAAAAGATTGTTAATCTAGTATAAAATGAATAATAAATCAACCATAAAAGACCAGAATAATGTAATAATCAGGTTGTAGACTTTACCTTTAATATTGCAATCTTAAATTTAATCCATCGCCAACGGGTACGGTAAAGTCTAATAATAATGTACTATAACAGAAATGTAATGTATAACTCATGTATTTGGAGTTGTTGAATGTGTCACAGCCAAAACACGTTTATCATTGTTCAATCAGTGTCTAGATAGACAACCTCCATGATTGACCTAATTTTGATAGTAGTTTACGTCTCTCTCACTCTTTCTCTCATATTCATCATTAACTTAACATATTCAACTGTTATAGCTGTAACTATACATTCTCATTGTATCGCCACAATATCATGTTTTACTTCCCGGGTATTTTTGGGCAGTTTCTTTTAAAAAAAATTATTAAATATAAATAAATTTATCAATATTTAAACCAGAAAAAAAAAAAAAAGAAAAAATTATTAATCATATCAAATACTGTTGGGAATAAATGCCCAAAAATTTGCCGTACCACTCAAGTACAAAATGCACAAGTCAGTATGAAAACTACTGAGTAATAGCAACGCAGTAAATTCAGCGTCCAAATAAGATTACAGATATAATACTTTATAAAAAAAAAAAAAATCTGGTGTGAAACACTCACACAACTTTCTCTTACTCCAGTTCCCAAAATTATAATTTGCAAATTTTATAGTTAGTATACAAAATTTTATTGAAATTCGTCGAAAATAAAAACAGTAAAAGTGCACTTCCGGTTTACTAATTTTCTTAAAACTCGGAATTTCGGCCGTCTATTTATTTCTAATTAATTTTGTTTGGATAACAGAATTGTACAATCAACTATGATAGCAATTTAGAGAAGGCTGTAACCCACCCCTCCCTTAAAAGTGCCCTTAAATGAATTTTCCTAGAGAAATGTTTTAAATAAAAGATGTAGATGCATGTTTAGTTTGTATAAGAAGTTTCAAGAAAATCATCGGAGCCATTTTTGAGAAAATTGCGAAAAAGAGAATAAATCATTTAGTAAAGTGGTAAAGGAAACGCACTTCCGGTTATCCGATTTTTTCAAACTCGGAATTTCAACAACATATTTAATTCTAATTAATATTATTTAGATGACAGAATTGTCTATTAAACTGAAATAGCACTTTAAATGGAAACCTAACCCCAGCTCTCCCCCAAAAGTGCCCTTAAATGCATTTTCCCGGAGAAATGTTTCGAATAAAAGTTGTAGCTCTTTGTATGTGTGGCTTTGTATGTGTACCAAGTTTAAACAAATTCGTCGGAGCCATTTTTGAGAAAATCGCAAAAAAGTAAAAAATTCAACTAGTAAAGTGGTACTTCCGGTTGTGGAATTTTGACAGATAACGAGTACGTTATCTGACAGTAGTCAGATCCCATGGTGATACCTAAACGGAATATCAAGTTTCAACTTTCTACGGTTTTTCATTTTTGAGCTATGCTGTTCTCATACATACATACATACATACATACACACACACACACACACCCACACACACACACTCACACACACATACACAGACACCCACACACAGACCATTTGCTACAAACCACTCTTTTGGACTAGGAGACCTCAAAACGGATATTTCCGGTGAAAACTCGATATCGAAAATTTGACACGATTACAATATTTCCTCTTACTAGGAGTAAGAGAAAGTAAAAATTGAAATATATAAATATTAAATATTCGTATTTGAATTAACCTTCTTATTTAATCGTAGCGATTTGCGAGCTATTTTTTCAGGGATCTTGACGTTTCTGCGTGTATCTAAGACTAGGATATCTCCTAGTTTTTACGATTCAATTCAACATTCTCATTGAGATCTATAAATTTTAAATAACCGTATGGTCGCGTAGGTTGCAATTATTGCAACTATTGGGTTTATGAACCCATTGGCAAATTCCCCACCCAGCCAATACCCACACACCCACACACAAACCCTCGACAATTAGACATTATACACCTTACATTCTGTGAACAAAATTAACATTTAATTGAGCTACAATAGATTCATTAAATAGCAAATGATTGGCCTTATGATTTAGCCAGTGCCATTAATAAACATCCAACTTTTTTATTTCTAATTGCATTCTAGTAAGATTTAAAAGTGATTTGGATTCATTAAGTCCTCAGCGTTGGTATAGTGGCTAGCGCACTCACCTTTCGTGCGAAAATTCAGGGTTCGATTGCCGTGAGGGTAAAGTCAGTGTTGAGCCAGCATCTAAAAATTGGGAAGCTACAGTTAGTAGCGCCCTAAGTAGCGAAGACCGGAACTAAACAGCGTGGGAACAGCGGCGTGCTTACCACACGCCCCCTATTCAAATCGCAGTCTGGCAAGCCTTGGCCCTTTATGGGCTGTTGCGCCATAGGTTTTTTTTTTGGATTCATTACAAATTCTGAAAATAATGAATTGCACTTAGAATTACATCAGATACTTGTAAGTAAAGAAACTTAGTATCTTTATTTACGTTACTGTTATTGCATTTATTACATATATTTAGATTGCATTATTATTATTATTATTATTATTGGACTGTTGGGAGGGACCAAACCCTACGCTACCCCAAGCCGCCCTACACCCATATAGCTACCCTAAAAAAAAAACAATACAAGCCGGGTCTAGAACAAAAATCCAAATCCCGGTCTAACCCTTTCTAAGATTCCGAACAAATCTGGACTATACTTAATGGGAACCAGTCTAAGCTCTCCTACAGAAGACCAAAGTTCCTGACCCTAACTTCCTCACAATCCAAGCAAGCTGTCATAAGTGGGATGGACAGGTTATTTTCAGTTTTCCAAAAAATCAGATAGTGAAGGGATGTACTTTTATCTTACAGGAAAAATTACCTTTTGTTATCGCGATATTTCCGATCTTCACCCTTTAAACGCTCTTGCTATGTTTGAAACACAACAATCTATATATATAAAAATTCAGCATCCGTATGTTTGTGCCCGCACATTTATCGAAAAGTAGTCGATAGATTGACTTGAAATTTTTACATAACGTTGCATTTCTATTTAAGAGTGTTTATATATACTGTTTACTCCGAAGTTCCCACGGAAACGGGAACTTTTCCGAGCGTTTCGCGAGGTTGGCAGAAATAGGCAGATTCAGATGCGTGCCATCGCAACCATCGTGGCTCACTCTCTAAACCTCTTTGTCAACTACTTATAAGTACCTCTATTCCGAAATTTCCACGGAAACGGGAAATTCCGAGCTAAAACCCGTTCAAACGGCCATATTGCGTTAGCACTTGCTTCTTCAGGTATTGCTGCTACGTTGATGGAAGTAGGTAGAACAGCGCATTCAGCTCTTAAAACTGTCATGACTTAAACATGCACTTCACAGAAAACCCAACATGTAACATTTCTAAAACATCAGGAATGGGAAAGGTTCTTCGGGCGAGCAAAATCATTGTATGGGATGTGTGTACAATGGCTTATAAGAAATCATTGGAAGCACTAGACCATACATTGAAAGGCTTGCGAAATAATCAGGTTCCATTTGGTGGAGCATTGGTGTTACTAGCCGGTGAGTTCAGCCAAACGCTTCCAGTTATACCTCGCTCAACACCATTCCTGCTTGAAATATTTAACTCTTTGGAGCACAGTAACAAAAAATCCATTTAACAACGAATATGAGAGTTCAACTTCAAAACGATCCAACAGCTGCCATATTTTCAAGACAGTTATTCGAACTCGGTAACTGCACTGTTCCTACAAATCCGGAAACGGGAAAAAAATCACCTTCCCATCTAATTTCTGCAACATTGTACATTCAAAAGAAGAATTAGTAGACAGGGTATTCCAAAGCATCGAAACAAATTATCAAAATCAGACAGAACCACAGCGAAGCGTGGTCGGGTTAGCTAGTATTATTATAATATCTGATAATTACTTATAATGACTAAACTAGTGTACACAGAATGAATGATTGATTTGTTGTAAATATTTTCTCTTTAAAATTAAGTTTTTATTAATAAAAACTTTGTGATGTAAAAATTAAGAAAAAGGAAAGTAGAAGAAGTATAACATTCAAAATCAGTAATTAATAAAAGTTACATAACATTTCAAAAGTTTGTCTAGTTATAAGTACAGTAATATTTATTAATAAAACCATCATGTTCAAATGTGTAGTAAATTCACTGTAGCAATAAAGCACAACAAATATGTCATTATATCGTGGATTAGTTTTCTTCTTGATAAACACTTATCACGCTTCAGACGACAGTATATATATATATATATATATATATAAGTAGTTGGATAGGTAGGTAGTTAGGATAACTGTAACAGACGTGAGAGAACATATACACATACATATACAAGTACCTTTTGTACTTACACACACATATATATATATATATATGTATGTACAAATACGGTATTAGTGTTTACAGAAGCTCGTGTGTTTGCTGACGCTTCCTAATTGGTTGTTAAGCCAGCTCTTGGATCTCTACTTCCCTCATTCGCACACACTGACTCCCATTCTCTCAATCTATTTGAAAGGAGAAAGTAAAGTAAAATGTCTGTAGTTGTATATATATATATATATATGCGTGTGTGTTTCTGAAGAGTTTAAAAAGAAAATGGTAAATGAAATATAATATGGAAGAAAATAAAATAAAGAATGTCATATTAAAAACAAAACAAAAAAAGAAGATATTGTAGAACACTCTACAATTTGATTTAGATGATAATACAGCTTCTTAAAAGTTTAAAGAGACAGATAGAACAGACAACAGGTTTATATGTGGTGTTGTCATAATACAATGTAATACAATAACTGTGTGATAAACTTTAATTCAAACAGACTAGATATAGAAAAAACATACAAGCAAGAAAGGATCCTTTCCAATTTCCTTTAACGTAAATCTTAGTAGATAATTTTTTCTTCTTTTTTGTTGGTGTTGTAAACCATTTGGAGAGAACAAGCTGAAATAGTAATAAAGCACATAATAACCTTATCTCACCGGTAGCCCTTAGCAAAAATGAAATAGCAGCCTGTTCAGGTGTGCCGAGCCAAGCTGTGATGTGATGGCAAGAAGAAGAAGAAGATATAATTTTTAAATAAATCTAAAAATTATAACTAGAGGTTGGAATTTGGAAAAGGATCCAGCCAGCCGCTATCTGCAGGTCAAGAACCGCGGCTAAACCCTTTCAAACAGGGGTCAATATACAGTCAAGAGAACCGCGGCAAAACCCTTTCAAACAGGGGTCGATATACTGTCAAGAGAATCGCCGCAAAACCCTTTTTGTATTTCCTTCATACAAGGGTCAATGTACACTCAAGAGGCCACCTGGCCACCATCTTTAACAAAGCGTCGCCACCCCGGCCAAAACTGCCTTTGTTAACTACCGACCTCCCCTAGGGTCAATATACTACGAGAGATGTCTTAGTGTGGCACGTACTTACACATCAGCCGATGTGTGAGTGATGCAAATATAAACGTCGCCCCACTGGAGTTCCAGATCATTTAAGTTTGAGTTATCAATCAGTTAAGTGCCAGTACGAAAGAAGTTCACATCAGTTCCAGATCAGAAGCACCATCACACATCGCGAGCGCGTCCCTATTTAAGGTTTTAACACTACTTCTTTAATAATTTATATACATTTCATAATTCTTATATTCATTTACAATTGTGCATCTTAGTTTTTCTATTTCAATACACTTTAAATTATTTGTTAAAATATAGTTTATTTTCATAAATCCGTAGTTCGTATTTCGAATACCAATTCTCTAATCTCTCTAACTAACAACACTTACTCCTCACTTCGACTTCCGGTATCCATAAAACGATACCAATACAAAGGGCATCCAATATATCCCGAAATTTTCGTTATTTTAAGTTGTATGAGCAACTTCCTCGCAGAGCACAACAGGCCATTTTCTCTGGCAGTCAGGACGCACTATAAACCTTTGAAGTTGACTGTATCACATTAAAAATTGAAACACTGTGTTTTTGCAAATCGCAATACGACTAAGTTAGGCGCCAAGGCGTAGACGCATTCAAGCTATCGAAGAGACCGTTAGATTGGCAAAAGAGAAAGAAAGCCCTATGGCCACTTGCTAGTACTAATCCTTCCTGCGTACCTTCGGAGAAAAATGAAGACATTAAAAAAAAAAGTACTCTGACTGAACACTGAATATATTGTTCAAGTAAACAGAGTGCTGCAAGGATTTTACACTATTGATATTGAGGGAGTGTGGTAGCGTGAAAGAATAACAGACTGATCTGGCAGAGTGAATGGTCAGTTAATTAAATCGAATAATTCACAGTCAGTCAGAGTGAATTATAGATTTAATGATGGTTGAGTGTAACTAGCACTTATATATGATTCTGAACTTCCCCTACTTCTTCGTAACTTCTCCGTCATGATTTTCTCCTAGGGTGTTTTGGATATGATGAACCAGATCTCCTTTATGATTGGGAGATACGTGACGTATTGTGTGATGTACCTGTAGATAGTGCCTTAGATTTCGGGCTGCAGGCCCACACATGCCACCAGTCAATATAAATCAACTGCATTAAATACATTAAAATGCAAATTACAAAGGTGTAATTGAATTGCTTAAAGTGTTACGTCTGAGGCATTTCACAATGCAAGCAATCTTGACCTTCAAATTTCTACAATTTACCAACAAATTACTCATGTAATTATACTTGTGTAAGAATCTATGTTGGCCGTCAGAAGTCCCGGAAATAAAAGCGATAGAAGGAAAATTTTATAAGAATTAATTTTGTTAAAAGAAAATAGAAATGACTTTTTGTTTGAATTAAGAAGCAACTAAATAACTTGGTTTTTATTGGAACTCAATTTCGTCAATTATTTTAGTATGTAATCAATTGCTCGAATTGGAATAAATTATTATCCACTATATTTGCATATATAAATGCAGAACATACCTTTCAATATTAGCTTGTGGAAATCAGTGTTGGAGTAAATATATATATATATCTGCAAGAACGTGGCTTTGGGAAGTTATAATATTCTAGAGGAATTCTGTCTGTGTTGACAAAGTGTGGTAAGGTTGTTAGACAGTGTCATCAGCAGAGTATTTCTCGCCCTCTAAGAGGAAACATACAACACCCATAGACACACTAGACGGACGACGAAGATGTAGAGAGCAAGCTGGTGGGCCAAAACTGACGATCCTCCATCTGTTATGCTGTTAGTGATTAAGGTGTCGTGCTTGAAAAGGGTTTACATACAACTTGTTGCTTATACCAACTGACAGTATACTATCTACTTCTTCATTTTCAAGGCGGTTTGTTAGATCCTTAGTTACATCCTTTCTTCTGTTTTTTTTTTTTAAATACATAAAGAAATTAAACTCTAAAATATTTTCAATGTAAGCATCATAAATTTTTACAGTTATTTTGGAAAAATTTATACTTGTAAATTATTTATCTTTTACCAAAAAAAACCGAAACAATATCTCAAATAGGTTTTATTTTTATGATCAGTTCAAATAAATATTTATTTATGTTTAAATAAGTCTAACATATTATTGTGATGTTGATATTCAGATAAAGAGAAGATCTGCTAATTATCAAAAACATCTTTTTGCACTTACAAAACTTCAGAGTCAGATATAATCCACTTGAGATAAACATCTCCTTCACGCTAACCAGTCATTATTCCGGTTCTTTCCCTACATCTTTAGACAACATTTCTCCTTGGTATACGCTGCTTGTCGAACTTATGTCCATCTCTTATTGAGGCTGGCTGTGATTGAGGAGGCTAAGAGATGGGCAATCACTTCTGTGTTAATCGCTGACTATCCTACACTTCACTAGAGGCCAGCACTGGTACACTATGGGCTACGGTTAAAAAACTAAAAGGTAATATTATCCATATTCCCCCACTGCTATCGAACCAACAGTATGTTTATTCTAACATAGATAAGGCAAATGCTTTCGCGTTGCACTTTGAGAATGTTAGTAAACAAAACAAACATCTTGGAACAAAGTACCACACAAACAGAATAACTCGTAGAGTAAAAGATTACTTACAACAAAATAGTATACAAAATGTGACTTACAAACTTACTAGCCCGCGTACTTTAAATTTGATAATCAAAGCGCTCAAAAATAAAAAATCTCCTGGTTCAGACAAAATAAATAATAAGTTATTAAAAAACTTACCTAAAAAAGCAATAGTTTACTTCACATATGTAATTAACAAAATTATTTCTTTACAATATTTTCCAAAACAATGGAAACACTCCACAGTTATAGTTCTACCAAAGCCTGGTAAGGATAGTAAGTTGTTGAGCAGCTACAGACCCATCAGTCTGCTAAATACGCTCAGTAAAGTGGCTGAAAAAATTATTCTGAGTATCATCAATCAGCACTTAGCCCAGAACAACATTCTCATCAACGAACAGTTTGGCTTCCGGAAGGGTCATTCTGCCACAGCGCAGTTGGCTCGACTGGTTGACAATATTACCGAGAAGTTCAATGAAAGAAAACATACCGGTATGTTGTTACTGGACATAGAGAAGGCCTTTGATACCGTATGGCATGTAGGCCTTCTCTATAAAATGATAATTTACGGTTTTCCGGCTTATGTTGTGAGTCTGGTACAGTGTTACCTGGCTGAAAGAACCTTCCAGGTCCAAGTAGGTGATATTCTCTCAGATAGAAGGGGTCTAGTGTCAGGAGTTCCCCAGGGTTCTGTCCTTGGGCCGGTACTTTTCAATATTTTCCTAAACGACATACCAGTTAAAGACAATGTTTTGTTGTCCCTCTTCGCAGACGACACAGCCTTGTATGTGTCGTCTTGGCGAACGGACACAATCACTAACAGACTGACACAGAATCTTCTTAAGCTACTAAAATACTTCCATAAATGGAAAATTAAAATAAATACAGAAAAAACCCAAGCAATATTTTTCACAAAAAGACGACCGACTTTACGGAACCAGATAACTATAGCTAACAGACCAATAGAATGGGCCCCCACCGTCAAGTACTTGGGGGTCACATTAGACAAATCACTAACATTTACTCCACACATAAACGCAATAGTTCAAAGAAGCAAAGCTCTCATACTCCAACTGTTCCCTCTCCTAAATAGACATTCTACACTGAGTGTTGGCAATAAGATACTGTTGTACAAGGTTCTGGTCAGACCTGTGCTGACCTATGCTGCTCCATGTTGGAGTATAATGAGTGAGACCAACCTGAAGAAATTGCAAAGGGTGCAAAATAAGTTTTTAAGATTTGCTATTGATGCTCCCAGATATACCCCAATTAAACTCTTGCACGAAAAAACAAAAATAGAATTTATAATAGAATTTTTAAAGGAAATATGTACAAATTTCTTTCTTAGTACAGCTTATAGCGAAAATAATATAATCAAGAACATAGGATGTTACAATACAAATTGTCACATTAAACATAAGAGAATTAAAAATATAATATGCCCACCACATCAATAAAGAGACTACTATAAAGCTGGGTTTTTTTATTGTCATTTTTCCCAGCACCACAATGTGAATCATTAATTATGTGATAGAGAATTTGGTGAAGTGGTAAAGATGAAAATCTGGTACACTTAACATTGTAAATATGTAAATATCTGACAATAAAATTATTATTTTATTATTATTATTATCCTACACTCATGTAATGGAGCGCCTGTTTGACAAACTGAAATTGCAGATCTCCGTTGATTCTATAAGGTTAGATGTGTGTAAGATAGTGTGTTGCCCTGTGCAAATTTGTGTTATCACACTGTCTAACAAACACATCCTGAAGATGGGCGAACGCCCGAAACCGGTCGATGACCACAAAATGAAGCAAGCTATCACGGAAAATGTCTCTGATCCTTAACATGTCACTTATTTATTTTTTACTATGTTCACATTAAGATAAATAAAGAATAAATATATTAAAAGGCAAATCCTTATTAATTTTATATTCAACTCTTCTATGCAAAATTTTTTACTGTACGTGATGGAACGTTAATCTAGTTTTATTAAAATGCAGATATAATGGAGTTGTTGAGGATAGAAATTGGGTTTGATTGAATAAACAAGATATGAAGACAATGTTATAATGTAGCTATAAGTTTACACAAACTGCACTGGACTTTATAATGACTTTGATAGAATAAAAGGTGGGAGTAGAGATATGACACGATGCGAGGTATGGTTGAATCTGATAGCTCTAGATAGATTCCCACTGGCTTATATAGACACGTTCTCCCACATTAGCCTGCTTAATTCAGAGAGCACCAGAGAGGGTCTGTCTTCTCTCTCTTGCTATAGAGAGAGAAGACAGACCCTTTCTGGTACTCCCTGACTTAAGCAGGCTAGAATGGGAGAACGTGTCTATATAAGCCAGTGGAAATCTATCTAGAGCTATCTATCAGATTCAACCATACCTCGCATCGTGTCATATCTGTACTCCCACCTTTATTATAAAGACACCTGTATCAAAGTCATTATAAAATCCAGTGCAGTTTGTGTAAACTTATAGCTACATTATAACAGTGTCTTCATATCTCGTTTATTCAATCAAACACAATTTCTCTCTTGATATTAAACAGACAATGTTTGGAGAAGTTTGAAATTAAATAGAAAATAAGATTCCCACTTCAAAAAAACAAAAATAATAACTTTAGTTATTTCTATAAATTTGGCAAGCACTTTTTTTTAACTATTACTTTATGAAGTTTATTTTGTCTATGCAAGCAACTATTGAATAGATACGATTTAATGTTTTGTTTGTGAGTGTAAAATGAAGATAACAATGTTTTTAAGACAGTGTAATCAAGGTAGAATTATATATATTAAGATGTATGTATACAGATTAATATTTGTTTTGTGTACTAAGGATTAGGGAATGGTGGGGTTAGAGTTGCTTTAAGAGTGTATAATTTAGTTGAATAAACATTTAGCTCTTCTCAGTAAGAATAGACAAGTGTATGAGATGCCAAGGGATCGGGTGGGTTAAAAAGACAAGTAGACAAACAGTCCAAATCATTGTTAAAGGCCATATGATTAATGTAAATTAGTGGGATATAGGGACCAAGTAGGGTTGGTAACTTCAAGATGATCTTCACTTACTTCCTCTCTTCTCTTGTTTTGCTTTTCTTTCTTCAGGACAATACTTTCCTCCAACGAACTGCTCTTCTTTGAATAGGAATGAGTCAAGACAACATAGCAAACAAAGCAACCTGGAGAATAAACCACTGGGAACACACTTCTAAAAAGCAAAACAGAGTGTGGCCCCTTTTTCCTGTGTCTCTTATTCAATACCCCCACCAAGCATGAAGTGACGCTTTAATAGTAAGAGACAACCTCAAAAATTAATTAAACTACAGTCTGACTGTTTACAATTAACACGGAGAATGGGTATTTTGTAGGGTGGGTTTGGTTAACGGTATATGAGTGGTTGTTGTGTATTGTTGTTCGTGTTTTTTTGGTGGAGGAATGATGAGCCGAAGGTGTTGGTGGTGGCGCTGGTTGGGGTTTATTTCTATGTATTTTGAGTGGAGTGGGAGTAATAAAGAAACAGAGAGAGAGAGAGAGAGGTTGAGAGAATTTTAGGTTAGAATGACAAGAAAACCTCGGCCAACTGGCTTGGTTATTCTGCCTTATACCTAAACACGCACAGAGAGACAGATCCTAAAACAAACCATACCCAAGGCTGTGTATGTCTCGCTTTATACTCCTCTCTTGAACGATCTCTCCAAAACACAAACAAACACACATACACACACACACGGACATAACACTGTGTAAAGAACAGCCGCAATGATAACTCACCAAGTATGTCACACAGTTCTGTACTTCTAACATTAGAGCAACACTGCAGAGCTAGGATCTTCTCTACTAAAACACATCTCCCTCCCCTCATACACATCTTCGCCTACTGCTGTACCGCCCTCTCTAGTCTTACTCCTCTTACTACAACTAGAACCTAAAACCGCTGTAATTTTGAGTAATGTTCAACTGTAAACCTCCTTTCTTAAACAAGATAATACGTACGAGGTCATCTTGTGCCACCATCTCAAACTTATATATATATATATATATATATAAAAGCAAAACTTAAACTATTGCGAGACATTAAATCTCTCTCACTTTTGCACACTATTCTCTGTTAAAAACCACTTCTCCCCCTATTCTATCCTCCTCAAATTTAGACCACAATTCACACAATAACATTACTATTCAAAAAATTAACGCCATCTCACTTAATAGTATAATTTAAAAATAAATTCGTTTTCTTAAAAAAACCTTGGCCTACACACGGACATAAGACTTACGTGGACTCCTCAAATAACTCTAAAGCTGCGGCAAGCTATCATACTCTCAAGACAGCTCTATCCACTCATAAACGGACGTACACCACTGAGACCACAATGCTACTAGACTTCTCTACTAACGTACGCCTGTACTGTATGGATAAGAGCTGACAAAACTGCTCTAAACAAACTACAGATCTTCCAAAACAAAGTCCTGCGTATCGCCCTGGGAGCACCGTGATTTATTCGGAACGAACAGCTCCACAGGAACAGCTACAATTAGCATTCTTGAAAGAATTTATAGACAAGACAACACAAAACTTTTTAGACAATTTACCCAATAGAGAAGCTGGGATAGATCACAGACTTGGACTGACAACAGCACAACGAAGACTGAAACCAAAACTGCCCCAAGACAAACTTATCACAAACAGCTAATTATAATAATAATAAAAAAAAATTGTAACCGTGCATATTGTATTATATTGTAATATTGTAAGGCAGAAATAAGCTGCCAGTCAATAAAACTGACATTATTTCTTCTTCTACTTCTTAAACAAAAAAGTAAGAGGATTTAATTTGAAATGATTGCTACAGAGTTGAAAATAAACAATTATTTGATCTAAATACCTGACACTTTCTATCAATTTATAAGAATGATAATTAAATCCTAAAAATATCACTGGATTTACTTCCGATAAAAATTCAGTATTTCAAATAGATTTTGCCAAATATAATATTTTTATTTACAATTTTCAAGTAAAACTGACTCACTACTGAAAGTAATTCGGACTTTATGAAGGTAATCCACGCTGTATCTTTTAAGTCAAAATGGACATAGCCAGATGGTAAAGTCGTTAAGCAGCCTTGCATATTCCCAGGTTAATAATTCTAGTTACAGACCGTATTAATCGAACGAAACCTGGACTGGAAGAAGAAGTTGAATATCGGGATACCCTAGACAAATTTCTCAAAATTTCAAACTTGCAAGAAGGAAAGATGGTCCTAATAATCAGAGATTCTGCTAATGATTCTCTATAACATTGGTCAGTAAATGATGATGGGGTGGAAACAGACGGCAACAATAACTATCTCTCAAGTAATCTTATTAGAGTACTGATAACCCTACTGCCTACCACTGCATCAGTGACTTGACATGCCCATTCCACCACTAAATCACTACA
>JAAEAF010009364.1:0-30931 GCA_011037195.1 Triatoma infestans
AACACTAAAAAAATTTTTTAAAGTGTTTTTTATTAATGGCCCGACGTTTCGACAAACATTGTTTGTCTTCTTCAGGGGCTATCTATAAAGAAAAAATATACGTAAGAATCTAGCTAGCATTAACAGAACAAAAGCAAAAACAGAAAATATGGCAATAGAACAATAGTAAAAAAAAAACAACAAAAAAATACAAAAATGGTAATGGAAAACTAAAAAAACAAATTACAAAGGTAAATACAGATACTAGTATAGAAAAAATTATGGAAATATTACAGACCTTAAAATCGGAAAATTTGTATGCTCTATTAATTACTACATGTTCAATTATGACTGTGGCCTATGAGTGTACTACCAGTGAAAGGTTGAGAAAGGAACACCGGTGAAAGTAGAAGTGGGAGGGGTGAAGTACCGTTAGGTATTGTTGGAGTGAAGGGACTAAGAAGCAGGACAAATATAATAAACAAATATATTTTTATTATATATATATGTAATTTTTAATTAAATTTTTTAATAAATAAGAATTTTAAGCTAATTGGAATATGGATCAGATTAATGGGAATAGTTTGATAAATAGGAGGAAAAAAGGGGAATTAGCAGGGGAAAATATGTAGGGTGAAGGCGCTAAGGGCTGGGTGGATGGAAATATGTCTACTTAATGGAGTGGAGGATGTTGTTGTAGAGTGGTGAGATGACTTCTTTGTCTGTTTTGTGGTTTATGGGATTGGGTTGTAGGTGGATATGTACTGATTCTGCTAGGAGGCGTTTTGTGTGATTAGGTTGAGTTGTTAAAATGGATGGGTTTTGCAGGTCAAAGGAATGATTTAGGGATAATGCATGTTTGGAAAGTGCTGTGCTGTCTGTTTTTCTGGAGGTGATGTCATATTTGTGTTGTTTTAGTCTTTTTTGTAAGTATTGTGAGCTCTCTCCTACATACGTGGCATTGCAAAGTGGTGTAGTGCATTTGATGTTGTATACCGTATGGGTTTTGTTGAGTTTAGGGATAGGGTCTTTTAGTTTGGTATATAGTTTGGAAAGTTTATTAGTGGTAGTGAAGCCTGTGATGAGATTGGGGATATGCTTTTTGAGGGATTTGTTTATTTTTTGGGAGAGAGAGTGGATGTGTGTAAGAGATCTGTGGATAGGTACATTCGTGATGTTGATGGGATTACTCGTGTGTGGTGAGTGTAATGTTGGAGTCAATGCTTTTTTGATTATATTGTTTATGATGTGTGAAGGGTAACCATTGGCGGACAGGATTTTTCTCGATTTTTTGATGTTTTCATTGTGGAAGGTGGGATGGGAGAGTGAAAGGGCACGGTTCACTAAGTTTTTTGCAGTGTTGACTTTTTGGTGGAAAGGGTGGTCAGATAAGTAGTGAAGAAGTCGTCCTGAGTAAGTTGGTTTCGTGTACCAGTTATAAGTTAAAGTGTTGTCTGGGTTCCGGATTATGATCGTGTCGAGGAAGGGGAGGCTGTTGTTTTGTTCCCGATGTTTCCTCCCTATTTACCAACATCCCACTAGACAAAGTCATCACATTAGTTTCTAACAACTGGGCATTAATAGAACTGCACACCACTATTCCTTTTGATCTCTTCATCGAAACACTAAATCTTTGCTGCAAATCAGGATACTTTGTTTTCCAGAACCGCTTTTATCTTCAAAAAGATGGTTTGGCCATGGGCAATTGCCTAGCTCCTGCCCTGGCCAATATCATCATGAACGATCTTCTGGACACTGTCCTCCCTATCCTTGACACCTCAGTTTCACATATATTTAAATATGTGGACGATTTATTCCTCATCGTCAACCCCAACGACATTTCCCTAATCTTACACCATTTTAACACTTACCACAGCAGGCTCCAATTTACAATCGAAAGAGAACAAAACAACAGCCTCCCCTTCCTCGACACGATCATAATCCGGAACCCAGACAACACTTTAACTTATAACTGGTACACGAAACCGACTTACTCAGGACGACTTCTTCACTACTTATCTGACCACCCTTTCCACCAAAAAGTCAACACTGCAAAAAACTTAGTGAACCGTGCCCTTTCACTCTCCCATCCCACCTTCCACAATGAAAACATCAAAAAATCGAGAAAAATCCTGTCCTCCAATGGTTACCCTTCACACATCATAAACAATATAATCAAAAAAGCATTGACACCAACATTACACACACCACACACGAGTAATCCCATCAACATCACGAATGTACCTATCCACAGATCAAACATGCATTATCTCTAAATCATTCCTTTGACCTGCAAAACCCATCCATTTTAACAACTCAACCTAATCACACAAAACGCCTCCTAGCAGAATCAGTACATATCCACCTACAACCTAATCCCATAAACCACAAAAAAGACAAAGAAGTCATCTCATCACTCTACAACAACATCCTCCACTCCATTAAGTAGACATATTTCCATCCACCCAGCCCTTAGCGCCTTCACCCTACATATTTTCCCCTGCTAATTGCCCTTTTCCTCCTATTTATCAAACTATTCCCATTAATCCGATCCATATTCCAATTAACTTAAAATCCTTATTTATTAAAAAATGTAATTAAAAATTACACACACATATATATATATATAATAAAAATATACTTGTTTATTATATTTGTCCTGCTTCTTAGTCCTTTCACTCCAACAATACCTAACGGTACTTCACCCCCCCCCCATACTTTCACCGGTTTTCCTTTCTCAACCTTTCACTGGTAGTACACTCATAGACCACAGTCATAATTGAACATGTAGTAATTAACAGAGCATACAAAATTTCCCGATTCTAAGGTCTGTAATATTTCCATAATTTTTCTATACTAGTATCTGTATTTACCTTTGTAATTTGTTTTTTTTTTAGTTTTCCATTACCATTTTTGTTTTTTTTTATTATTGTTCTATTGCCATATTTTCTGTTTTTGCTTTTGTTCTGTTAATGCTAGCTAGATTCTTATGTATATTTTTTCTTTATAGATAGCCCCTGAAGAAGACAAACAATGTTTGTCGAAACGTCGGGCCATTAATAAAAAACACTTTAAAAAATTTTTTTAGTGTTTTTCTTATGGTACCCCCCGGCCGATCAGCCAACTAAGAGATACATCGATCTGTTATTTTGATTTTTATCTTTTTGGAAAAGGCCATTTGGTTGATATGGCCCCTGTCTTACTATCGCTATTTTAGTATCACTGTCAATATCTAAGGGAAAATCAGCTTGATCATATTCTTCAATTGCATTACTAACACCGTCTGAAATTGACGTCAACACTGAACGCCGAAGCAACAGTTTGTAAACTTTTTTCATTATCGGTATTATCCGAATTACGCGTGTCACATTCACTATAGTGGAAGATGCTTTCGAACAGCATGCAGAATTGTCACTTTTCACTTCCGTAGAACCACGAGAGAAAAAAGTATCTATTTTCACTGATTTATTCTTAGCGTTTTCAATTTCCCTCTTCCTCTTCCGTTTTTGGGTCCCACTGACATGCTCATTTGTTGTTTTATATGGCTTCACTTCAGTAATGTTAAATAACATTTAACTCAATCACCAATCACTGACTGTCACCTTTCATAAATTGCATTAAACTAGCGGAAAAAGAAAGATGGCTTAAGTGTGGCAGTAACGTTGCCAGTATTTAAACTTGAATATCTGAATCTATCTCAGGCAGGTTGTCAATAATACTAACTTCTAAGTTCATAATCATTATTTTCCTGAGTCGCTAACCTAAGCATGCGACAAAGAAGCGCGCCAACAATCAATCGCTTGTTCCGAGAATGCGAGCGATGTGGAATTTCAAAGAAAACAATGTAACAATTGAAGAGGTATCTACCGGTATGTTATTAATTTCGAACTTAAGTTCTTTATTGTACAAGGTTATTACTTTTTGTATTGCGCGAAATGAAAAACTATTTTTCATAATGTGTTATGGAAAAATAAAATTTTAAATTTCTTTAAAAATTTTATTTTTCTCAAAATTATCCCGGGCCCCCTAAACACACGGGACCGCCCGCATTGCGGGCCCGTAATTTACGCCACTGCTCGAATCCCTTGTAATTCTTGGTTTGCGAGAAAGATTCGATACAAGCGGCAACTTCTCCCTATCTCCGCAAGAATGGAGAAGAAAGAAGGGAAGAGAGTGTAGCAGCTTAAATCAAGATCGAAAATGTGACCATGTTAAATTTAAAAAAAAAAAGGCTGATTTATTTGCATATATATTAGCAATTTGAGGTACATGCCAAACGTAAATAAGGGTGTCACTATGTTGGATTTTTGCCAGCCCTCAAAAACCAAAAACTGGAATTAAAAAAAAATTAAAATTCATATTCTCATAGTTTTTGATAAATTTATCTTAAAAGTCGGTAATCTTAATAATGTTTTAGTTACTTTAACTGTCAGCAGGTTGTGGAATCGTAAATGGTACTACGGAGTAACGCGTTTATTTCTCGCTGAATACTTGAAATAATTTTGTTTCGAAATTAATTTTTTTTCTTTCTTTTTTTTTTGTAGGTTAACGAGATAAATAGCGTAGAAGCCCAAGTATTAAAAGCCCTAGGAAATAAGATATCTTGTCATTGCAATGGACAAGCTCCACCATTACTGTTCCACGGTTTGAGAGGAAGTAACCTACAAGAGGCAGATAGTCATTCTTGGTACAATCCACAGGAAGTAATGCAAGCAGTAGGCTATCTAAATATTTTTTATAGTTCTGGACTTACGCCTGATGATGTCGGAATTATTACACCCTACCAGTTGCAGGTTAGTGTTTAGAGTTATTATTATTATTTATTATTTGTCTGTGGGGAGGGACCTAACCCAAAGCTATCTAAAGACCCACTGGGCTCATATAGCTACAACAACAAACCGGATCTAGAGCATATATCCAGACCCGGGTCTAATCCATCTAAGATTCACCGCAGTCCGAACAAATCGGACAGTAACTTAAAGGGAAATAGCCTAAGCTCTTCCACAGACATCCTGTTCCTACCAAAATTCCTGAACCTATTTCCTCACGACCCAAGCAATCTATCATAAGTTGGATGGGTGCTTCCTCCTCTGTCTCATACACTCTACAAAATAGAGTGTTTAGAGTTAGAAAGTTTCGCTTTTCATTTAAAATATTATTTTTCTATTTTAAGACTCCATCTGTCATAGTGTAGTAATTTTTCTTATTGCTGTCCGGTTTCCAATACTTGATCTATTTTCAGAGTTTCCATCATACAACATAAGATTTGTCAACATCTCTACATTTCAGACTGACAAAACCAAACTGCAAAGATGAATGAACTCCACAACTCAGTAATAAGCAGCCAGTAGGCGGCCACAGTATCACATACTGTTCACTTTGCAAAACCACTCAAACTAGTCAATATTACCTTCTCTTAGGAATAGGTCTATCTGCTTGGTCTCTAAATTTTTGCTCGACAATATCGTGATTAAATACATGAGATTCACTCGCCTGAGAAGGTCCTGTTAGTTGACCATGCCATCTTTCAGGGATGGCAGTCTTGCGACTAACCCAGCATGAACATCTCTTCCACTGACATCCACAACTTTCACACAATACAATATAATGCCTTCAGAGATGGCTGATGATCTTGATGATGGCTTTAGCATGGCCACAGATAAGCAAACTGAAATTCGCCACCTCCCAGTATACTGATACACACTTTTAGGTTACACACTTTAACTTTGCAAACACTATATTCCTTGTAAAACCTGATATCCAAGAGAGTGATAATAATTCGGTCGCAGAGGGTTTAGTTTCATAGCTACTGCCTCTACAATTTATCATGCCCGAATTGGCGATGTTGCCAGCTGTATTTGCAACAACTATTGCCTCATACGACAAATACTGTTTTAATACAATTACTTATTCTCTCACCTATCATAAAACTCTCAAGCACTTTGGAGAGGCAAGCATTATTTGCGATGCATCAGACTGACTATCTTGTTGCATGCCATTAGTCTCTTGATTTTTTTTTTGTCACAGAAAAGATAAACGGACTATTTGGCGACAAAATTGCGTTCTAATTTTTATTGCGAGCAATCTGGGATTCTAGATGTCTTGACTTCACTATGCATACCTAAAAGAAATGGGCTAATTATTCGCGACGATGATTGCGAAGGCCAGAACTGAATGATGTTGCGCACGTGTCTCTTAACAAAAACTTGCTGCATGGCAAGTGAGTTGTGTACAACTAATAAACTAAACTAAAATTAAAATCCAAAAAGAATTAAACTAAAAATTCACTTCACTCCCAAAGCTATGACGAAAAATGTCTATTGAAATAATAAAACAAAAAAAAATCTTTTTCAGTCAAATAAAATCCGTTTCATGTTGGATCGTATACAAGTGGAAGCTCCCAAAGTTGGATCTATTGAAGAATTTCAAGGGCAGGAGAAAATGGCTATTATAGTTTCTGTAGTGAGAAGCAGTCCTGAACCAGTCAGCGTTGACATGCATCGCGCTCTTGGTTTTGTGGCCAATGCGAGAAGATTGAATGTTGCACTATCCAGAGCCAGGTATGCATCTATTTTTAATTTCTCTTACTACTGTTAGAGAAAGTAATGCGACTTTTCGATATCAAGGTTTAGTGTTTCGCGATCCCCTGAGTCCAATAAAGTGGATTTTAGAAAATGGTCTGTGTGTGTATGTGCTACTGCCTCTACAATCTCACAAGCGCATAGCGCAGAGTTTTTTGTTTAATTTCATTTGCCACTATTCATAGTGAAGTTTTTACTAGGAAAAATGAATTTTAAATCAATTTATAAGAAGAAGTAGTGAAGTAGTTTATAAAAATCTGCATTTATATAAAACCGTTCTAAACTTTATCCCTTAATTTTTTATTTTATTTTAGAGCTGTACTGATCATACTTGGAAATCCACATTTACTAGCGCTAGACATGCACTGGAGGAGCGTGTTAAAGTACTGTGTGGAGAACAACGCCTACACTGGCTGTGATCTGCCGCCAGATTTACTTTAGTTTATATATTTAGTGTAGATATAGAAAAGTATGTTTTAATTTCCAATTGTTAAAATAAAATCATATTTTATAAAATGATTTTCTTTAAACCTAGTGTATAAACTAAGCATGTAAACAGTTACAACTACACATGTAGACACTTACAACTACAATATAAACAGTTACAACATTTATTTGAAACATTCCTCTGGAAAAATTCATTTAAAGCGGTTTTTCGGGGATGAGTTTATGTTTTCCTATAAAGTACTATTTTAGTTTATCATACAATTCTATAATTTAAATAATATTAATCAGAATTAAATATGTTGACAAAATTACGTGTTTTAAGAAAATCGGTTGAACGGAAGTGCGTTTTTACTAAATAATTTTCCTAGTTTTTTGCGATTTTCTCCATTAAAACAAGGACGGATTTCATTAACTTTGTTACACTGAGTATGAATGAATACAGAGGAGACCTCTCATTTTTTTTGAAAACTTTTTTTCGAGAAAGTTCATTTAAAGGAGTTTGGGGGGGGAGTGAATGGTTTCCTAGAAAAAGTCATTTTATTAAGTTCAGATTCTCCCACTGATATAAAATTGAAGACAAATAATCATTTAGTAAAAATTATATTTTGAAGAAAATTAGACCATTAAAACTCTATAAACTGCAGAAGAGAAAGTCTGTGAGTATTCACACCAGATTTTTTTTTTTACCTAATATTTTTTTATCTAAAATTTTAACACTTATACCTAAAAATTTTTTATGTAATGCGACCGTATCAAATTTTCGAAATTGTGTTTCCATGGGTTGATACATGTTTTGAAGTCTCGTGAATACAAAACATAAATGGCAGATTCTTCTTGGCCGTTCTTAATATGGTTCGGCCTTAGAAAATAAAATATTACAACAGTTACAAAATATGATGGTTAAGCTTAAATGACCAAAAAGTCCTTAATTTGTATAAAACACATAATTAAACAATTTGACGAAGTTTCAACCTGGGAATATGGTTATTTTCAAGATAACACAACTGGATCAGAACAATTATGTATTTATTTATACGAGCAGTCAACCCTCTATACATTGTTCACAAATGCTGTTTACATTCACATATATACAAAATAGATACACTCATAAAAAATATATAAATACTCAAAATATACAAAATAGTTATACTCAAAATATACACAAAATAGATATACATAATACAGACCTATACAAAACACCTAAAAAATATAAAACCTCATCCATATCAATAAAACGAACATTTATACAACACTAGTCAATACCCTGGCAGATACAACACTTAAACCACGTTATATGTTTATTGAGACAATCTGTTGCTGGTAGATAAAGTATATCTGATCTGCCTTTTAAATGAGTGAAAGTTATCATAATGAAAGTCGACATGAGAAATTTGTTTGCTCTTCTCATAACTCTGTACAAAGGACTGTAAAGGTAGTTGTTTCTGGCATGTGGAATATAAAAAAGACCAAACGAGACTTTCGGAACATTAAATATAATTCTATTGTGCAGAGTGATTGAATCTACTTGATTATTTAGAAGTTTAAACAGAAATAACTAGCCAATTGTTGCTCGACGACATTCGAGAGAAGAAAGGTTGAAGATTTCTATAATGCCATCATATGGAATGTCGGAAGCTTGGAAACTAGAGTGAGCTATTCAATAGTTTGGTTAAGTAGGGGGTTAGTGAGTCTGAGAGATTCTTTAAGACCACAGGGGGAATATTATCGGCTTCAGGTCCTTTCTTGGTGTCAAGAGTGTTTAATTTATCCTCAAATTATGTGCTCCGTATTGTGAGGGAGTTTATAGAGCATGTATCATTATAGGAGTACTGTATTGATGAAGTAGCAGTGGAATCGTAGACACTAGAGAAATACGAAGTAAACAAATTGATTATATCTTTACCATTATCAGCAATGTTAATTATTAAGGACGTTATACACACGTTCGGGAATATCATGATGATTCTTCAATCAATTTACAAAGTTCCAAAAAGATGTGATGTAATAATGACAACATTATTTAAAAAGTTCTTATAATTGTGGTGAACAAGATTCTTACCGTGTTTTCGAGAATAATAAGTAATCTTTCAAGTTGTTAGTCTTTTTATATATTTTGTGAAAATACTTCTATACCGCTAGATTGCTTTATGTTATATATTTATAACTTTTTCAAAACTTAAATTTGAATCTGAACTGTCAAGAAAGGACCATTTCTGCTTAAATATAATTTTCTAATGAGAAATAATCACAATGTTCAAAATCAAAAATTGTATAAGAGTCAGATAAATTACCAATATCACATTCTAAGTCAATATTTCCCTCTAGACCAGGATGATAACCTTCTTCCCGAAGAAGAGGATCCCGGGAATGACGTACCTCTTGAGCTTCGTTTTGAAAAAACTAGATCCAGTAAATCAGCTCTGTTACTGGAAACAAAATTTCTTTGATATAGACAAAGATATGTATGTTGTATTTGCTCGATTGAAAAAACAGTCTTAACAGTGCCAGAATTTTTAATAGAAGCAGACCAGTTAACTCCTGGTAAATTATAATCTCCAAAAGCATTGATAGATAACATGATAGTATCATTGCAACAAGGCAGGTTACAGTTGACTATGTATGCGAACAAAATAAATCAAAAAAGAAAAATCGCATGAAGCTCAAACTTGGTATTCCGTTTAAGTACTACCATGCAATTTTACTGAATGATTTTTTCAGTTTTTCGCGATTTTCCCGAACTCCGCTCAACAGGTATAGTTTAATTTATAAACTGTTCTCTTTAGGGTTATCGTCCAAAATTATAATTAGTATAAAACATTTATTACAAGATACCACAGCCTCTGTCTGGGGTAGAGATAGACTCTCTCCTGAATTTCATACATAAATGGGTGTAAAACAAGGTTGCTTGTTAAGCCCATTCCTTTTCTGTTTATTCATAAACGATGTGATCGGTGATCTAGGAGGAGGAGTCTCGGCGAATGTAAGATAAAACTGCTAGCCTATGCCGACAACGTTGTTTTGTTGACTTCAACCCCTCGGTTTTGCAGTTAATGATTAATTGCTTAGAGCGATATTTTCATTTATGGAAACTTAAATTAAGTTTAAAAAAGTTGAAAGTGATGGTCTTTCGCAATGGTGGTAGGCCTGCAACAAATGAAAAATAGTTTATTAGAGGAGAAAAGCTTGAAGTAGTGAATGAATACAAATATTTAGGAGCACTTTCGTGTGAATTATGTTATGAAGAAATTTGGTGAGGATCGGTCCAGAAAGAACATTCAATTATGCCAACGTTTCGACAGAGTTTGCTGTCTTTATCAAGGCTTTAATCTAAGAAAAATACAATGAGGAACCACAATGCATTGTTAATACTGTAAAATGCAGAATAATGATAACAAAAACAAAAAAAATGTTAAAACAATTGTGCCGTTGTTGTTTCTTGTTTGAAGATGCCGCGCCGCAAAAGGCAGCACTTGGCTAAAGTGTAGTAATTTTACAGTCAGTCGTTGCTGGGCATTGAAGGAGTGTACAAGTTTTCAGAAGATCATTATGTATTATGTATTTGTGAATAGGAGAGTTCTAATTCATTAACATTTCAGAAAGGATTATTAGCAATCTCTGTGTAATTTATAATTATTGTGTTTTGGAGTTAAATAATTGTTGCTGTGAGCCACTGTGTTCAAGTTTGTAACTGTAGAATTTAAAATAGAGAGTTTGTAAGGGCGACAACCAATAATTACTCTTCTTCTTTGCTGCATCAAGTTCACCTGCCCCAGCCCTAACGCTTCACAGGTAGCAGAGCGTGGTTTCGAAAGATCCAGTGTTTTACTTGCTTTTGGCAGTCACCAAGTCAACTCAGAGAAATTTACACACTACAGGATTGCTTAGTATCTCCTTATATTTTATTGATTTTGGATACATTACCAAGTTTTCACAAAAGAATTGAATTTGAGATATATATATATATATATATTTTTAAATTCGTTCATTTTTTTTAACTAATTTTACAATTTAATTTAGAAATTACCAGATATTTGATTTTGGAAAGTTCCATGTAGAGGATTATTGATGAAGAATTCGAACAAGTTGCAGAGAGAGAAAGAATTCCCTAGCTTTGATGACTTCCGATTATACCGCCAGAAGAAATAATACCCTTTTATGACTCAACTTTTTTCAATTTGAAATCTATCATTTTATTTATGTTTGAACATTTAAATTTTGTTAGTTTGAAAATTTTAAGCCTTAGAATTAGATTTATTTCTTTATTTTATTGGTTTTCTTCTGTACTTTATTTACTTATATTTTCATTTTTTTCTATCTTCTTTTCAGAACTTTAATATTTAAATATTGTTTAGAATAAATCGGCAAAATGTTGGTACCTGAGTTCTTACTCAGAGATGAGTTAATTTATGAGCTTAGTATTAGAGGAAGTAAAGAGATTGAAAACATGACCACTCTGCATAAGTCCCTACGTAGAGTTTTAAATGAACAAACCCCAATTGATACTAAATTTTTAGCCGGGATTGATTTACAAAAGGAATTTGAAACTTGTTTCAATAAATATTTAGAAATCATAGAATTATTTGAGGAGTTTTTCTCGGAGCCTACCTTGGCTCAATGCAACAGATTAAACACCCGTTCCAACCACCTAATAGATCGGTTGAATAACAAGAATGGTTTGGAGTTGTCACCCCCCCGAAAAGGAACAAGTGGAAGAACAGATAAAAATATTAAAAAAATTATTGTTAAGGGCTGACTGTACCAAGACAAATTTAACCGTTTTATCTGTTAATCCTCCTTTAAACAGGATGTTTCAGATAATGTTAAGGTCGATTTACAAGGGCTTGCTAAATCAGAGCAAACTGATCAAACAAGTAACTTACAGTCAGTCTTACCGGAAGGTAAAATGAGTCATCATGAACAAGGTGGGGTTTCTCCAAGCCCAAACTACACCTTCCTTCTCCACTAGCCCTAAATACATCCCACTCACAGGAGTCCTTTACCGAATACTTTTCAAAACTCCCTCATCCGCTTCAACCTCTTCTCGCTCAGCTTCCTATCTGCGATGGTCTGAACGTGGATAGCCTTCTGAAGTTTCTGAGCATTTTAATAAATCTCCATGAAAGAAACCTTCTTACTGATAGACAATTGCTTGTGTATATATCATCTCATACACGGGGAGTTTTATATGATCGCATCATGAGAACCCTAAATCTGGGCGGCCGTTTCGCAGTTTTCATGCTGATACCATTAGATATTTAATACCTTCCCGACTTTATACTCAACTTATTGAGGAGCGTTTTTATCGTCTATAAGTGAGTGAGAATCTCTTACCCACTATGTGAGCGATATTGAGGACAATGCAAAGCTATTATTGATGCCTTTATCAGAGCGACAAATCGTGGAGAGCATAATCAGTGCAATCACTCCTGAGGAAAGGTCTCGTATGGTATTCATGGCTCCTCCTAAGTTTCGCTGAACTTGACAATTTATGCGTTCACTCTCAGAATATAGAGTATGCAGATCAACTCAGGGGCAACAGACCGTACATGAGACAAGATAAACTTCAATATCCACGTGGTGGAAGGTCTCAAGGAATATCTTCTTCTAGTAATCTCTGTTACAGGGCTCCAGAAGGTCTTGCCGTTGATAAATCGAAGTCTCATTGTTTTAATTGTAAGAATATTGGACATTTTAGTAGAGAATGTCCTGCTAAAAGTGACGTTCAAGATAGGAACAAAATAGATGGCGTCTTTTCAAAAAACGTCTAAGGTATGAGGGGAAGACTGGTTTTTCCTCTCATAAGGTTAAATTGCGGACAGGTCATGGTAAGCATTTTAAATTGTCTCTAGCTAAAATGGGTATATCTGCCACGCGGGATTTTACACCTTAAGTATGTAGCAGCTGAATTTAAAAATGTATCTTACCCCGCACTTATCGGCTCTGGCTCTGCCAGAAGCTTTATTAAACAGAGTTTTTTTGAAAAGTTGAGAGGGATATTAGCTATAAAAGAAGTAAAGGAATGTAAAGTGACTTGTGTCACAGCTTCAGATGAACCTTTACAAATAACAAACGCGGTCGACATTATGTTAAAGATTGATAGATATACTTGGAAATTTAGATTACTAATAAGCCCAAAACTAACTACCGATATTATTTTGTGGTCTGATTTCATAAACCACGCTCTGCTACCAGTGAACTTGGGTTAAGGCTGGGGCAGGTGAACTTGATGCAGCAAAGAAGAAGAGTAATTATTGGTTGTCGCCCTTACAAACTCTTTATTTTAAATTCTACTGTTACAAACTTGAACACAGTGGCTCACAGCAACAATTATTTAACTCCAAAACACAATAATTATAAATTACACAGAGATTGCTAATAATCCATTCTGAAATGTTAATGAATTAGAACTCTCCTATTCACAAATACATAATACGTAATGATCTTCTGAAAACTTGTACACTCCTTCAATGCCCAGCAACGACTGACTGTAAAATTACTACACTTTAGCCAAGTGCTGCCTTCTGTGGCGCGGCATCTTCAAACAAGAAACAACAACGGCACACAATAATATTGAACTTACATATATGTAGATAGTCGTGAAGATGGGTAGAAAGAATTTTTAAACATACACATTTGTTACAACGCAGAAACATAAAAAGAAAATTAAAAGTTACTAGTTACTTGCCTTGAAATCATCTCCAGAAATGAAAGTTAGGTTGAATAGGCAGAGAAGTGAAAGGGATTTGAGGAAATTTTTAGCGGTGGGAAGGTGAAAGAAAATTCTAGAAGGTCATGTTTTGAAAAATCCGTTATAAAACGTGGACAAATTATTACTATTATTACGATAATTAACAGAAAATTTATTTCTTTTGATATATATCATTTTTACTGTTTTCTTTTTCTTCTCTTAGTTTCTTTTGCTAGTATTTTTGTTTTAGAAAAATCAAATTCATGATTTTTTCCCTAAAATGTTTCGTCGGTGCAGTAATGTTGTCTTCGTCATTTTTATTTCTGCAGTCGTATTCATGTTGGTACATTCTGTTTTTTAAGTATTGTGTAGTTTGACCGACATAAACAACTGGACATTGTGTACAGTCTGTTGGTAAAAGAGGTCTGATTGTAGTTTGTTGGGAATAGGGTCTTTAAGTTTGCTTTGTAACTTGTTAATAGTGTTAGTACATTTATGGGCAAAAATGATATTAGTGCGTCTGAAAATTTTAGAGGTTTTCTCATGACAGTTTGATAATGAATGTAAATGAAATGTATTTAGGAGATTGGCCAACAGAAATATGAGGAGAATGAGTCAAGTTATTATCGTAATGTCGTGTGTTGGTGAGTGTAGATGACAGTATTTCATTAAGTGTTTTATTAATGAGGTGTTGGGGAAGCCATTGCTAGAGAAAATTATAGAAAGTCTTTTTTTATTGTCCTGATGAAATATGGAATGACTAAGGGAAAAGACGCGTCTAGAAAAAGCTTTAAGAAAATTTATTTTTTGGGAATATGGGTGTTGGGATTTGAAATGAAGGTATTGGTCGAAGCGTATGTTTTTTGAGTGCCAGTTAGTTATAAGAGTATTGTTAACATCGCGTATAATGGTTAAGTCGACAAAGTTAATAGTATTGTTGTCTTCTAGTTCTTAAGTAAAATGTAAACGAGGAGAAAGAATTAAATATTGCTGTTAGGTAAAAACGTATTGGCCAACGTATTGCTGTTAGGCAATCGTCTACATATTTGTAAAAGAAGGGCAATTTAAAAGGAAGTTTGGGAACGGATTTTTCTATTGTCATTCATGATAATATCAGCAAGAATTGGTCCTAAGCTAGTACCCATTGCTATTCCAAAAATCTGTTTATAAAATCAGTTATATGTAAAATATCCTGAGTGGCTACAGTGTGTGAGTAATGTGATGGTGTTCATGGGAATTTTTGTTTTATTATCTAATAAATGAAATTATTTTTTATTAGAGCTATTGTGTCATTTATGGAAACATTTGTAAATAAGGAGCAGACATCAAGGGATATGAAAATATAGTCATCGGGTAGTTTTAAAGTTTCTAATTTCTCTTTCTAAAACAAAGAATCTTTAACATTGTAATTGTCATTGGAAAAAATTTTAAGTAATTCTGCTAGGGGAATTAATGAACGAAATAATAGGTCCTAAAGGTTTACCTATTTGTGGGTTTTGACAAGGCCATAGATTTTGGAGGAGTGGGAGAGTTATTGATAAGCTGATTTTTTGTGTGTGAGTCAATGTACTTATGTTTATGTAAGTCATAAATGAGTTTGTTAGTTTGTAATTTTATTGTATTAGTGCGGTCTTTTGTTAACTTAATGTAAGTTTTTGTGTCTGTAAGAGGATTCTGTATTTTTAAAGTATAATCGGCATTATTCATAGCTGCAGTTTGCTTGGTTTTGTCGGAGGAAAGGATTAGAATAAGGAATTTTTTTGAGGTTTTGATATTATCAAGGATAAGATAGGTGGGATCGTTCTGGGTTAGTGAGTGTAAGTGATTTGTAATAACATTAATACATAATTTTGATTTTTCCAAAACAAATAGCAAAAGAAAGTAACAGGACAAAAAGAAATATATTAGAAATGATTTATATCAAAAGAAATAAATTTTCTGTTAATTTTCGTAATGACACTAGGAATTTGTCCTCGGTGTATAACGGTTTTTTCAAAGCATGACCTTCTACAATCCCTTCTCACCTACCCCCACCCATAAAAATTTCCTCAAATCCCTTTCACTTGCCTATTCAATCCACTTTCATTTCTGTAGATGATTTAAAACAGACACAAGTGAATTTTTTTTTTTTTATGTTACTGCGATGTAACAAATGTGTATGTTCTAAATTATTTTTCCACATCTTCAAGATTGTTTATACGTAAGTTCAATATTTTTTTTTTTAATTTTAATTTTTTTGGTTTGTTTTGTTTGTTTTTGTTATTATTATTCTGCACTTTTATAGTATTATTAATGCATTGTGGTTCCTCATTGTATTGTTTTTTAGATTAAAGCCTTGATAAAGACAGGAAACTCTGTCGAAACGTCGGCCTAATTGAATGTTGTTTCTTGACCGATCCTCACCAAATTCTTCATCATTCATCAACGGTCAACAAATTCTTTTTTATTAAGACATTTAGACGTAGTGTGATTTTGTTCAATTTCATCAAGTTGCTTGATAGCGTATCCTAAATCACAAATAATATTAGAAACAGGTATGTCCCTGCTTTATAAGGAACTGAAAATTTAGGGCCTAAGCTAAGAGTGTTTTTTAAAACTGTTGGAATTTCTGTATCTGTTAAATTTATAAACCAGTTATCATTAACATTAAAAGCAACACTGTGTTTTGACAAAAGGGTGCTAATTTTTTAAGATGTGTGTCTCTGATGGTTTTAAACAACTTTTGGAAACTACATTTCTGATGTCTATCAAAGTTATTGATAACCGATGCCGGTAATAAATTTTGAGCAGACTTCTTCAAGGAATCAATTTCATTATTGTTAGCTTTAATATTGTAAATGCAGATCTTGATTTCTATATTCAATAAATTTTTCTTGTATCGTGTGTTTGGTCTTTGACTTGAGTGTCAAAATGACTTGGAAAAATTTGTTTTTGCCTGCATTTTAAAAGAAAAATTCTTTGGTTCAGTGTAGCTGCTAATTTTTGATTGGCTTTTTCTACATTTCTTTTTTATGTTTCTGCGATGTAAAAAATGTGAATGTTTAAAAATTATTTCTCCACATCTTCACGACTATCTACTTATATGTAACTTCAATATTATTGTTTTAACATTTTTTTTTGTTTTTGTTATCATTATTCTGCATTTTACAGTATTAATAATGCATTGTGGTTCCTCATTGTATTGTTTTTTAGATTAAAGCCTTGAAAAGGCGCTGTTCTGTGAGCTGTTCTATTCAGTCATGACTTATGGCATAATGTTGTGGGGGAGCGCACCACTAGCGGTGAATGTGTTTAAATATCAGAAGAAGGTAGTTAGAATAATATGCAAGGTTAGAAAGGATACAAGTTGTCGCGAACTATTTCCGCGATTAGGCTTTCTAACACTACCCTGCTGCTATATCCTTAAATGTGCCGTATTTGTACTAGAGCATCAAATAAGTTCCGGCGTAGAGGGGAACTACATAACATTACGACAAGGCAAAACAATTTATCGGAGGTGCGTGCACATCGGACTTCGAAAGTTGGAAAAAGCCCACTATATATGGCCGCTAAAATCTATAATTGTTTGCCCGAGTCTTTGCTTCAGGCGAGCCTATCAAAAAATAAATTTAAAAAGGAGCTTAAAAAATATTTACTAAATAAAAATTATTACTCCATAAACGAGTACCTCTGTAATTGATTGAAGCTTTTCTTTTTTTGACACTGTTCTGTACCTTTGGTGCTGTATGAATAAAGTATCAAAAAAAAAAAAAAGACAGGAAACTCTGTCGAAACGTTGGCATAATTGAATGATGTTTCTTTCTTGACTGATCCTCACCAAATTTCTTCATAACACAATTCACACGAAAGTGTGACTCCTAAATATTTGTATTCATTCACTACTTCAAGCTTTTCTCCTCTAAAAAACTATGTTTCATTTCTTGCAAGTCTACAATCATTAACTACAAAACCGGTTGAAGTCAACAAAACAACGTCGTCGGCGATCCTCACCAAATTTCTTAATATCATAAGTCACACTTACTCCCATTTTGTCTATGGGCAAATATCTAAAAAATAAATTAACTAAAGCGAAAGCAAGTCTAAACGCTGTTTGGTTTCAATTGATGGAAAATAATGACATCTCTTACTCTGACAAAGTCCGGATTTTCAACACAGTCAGTAGGCCTGTTGTCTGTTATGGGACGCAGGTCTGGGACTGGCAACGATTTTTCGATGAGGTAGAAAAATTGCTGTATTTCTTTGTCAAAAAGTTATTTAGAGTGCCCAAATATACTCCCACCGCCTTTATTCACATGGAAACGAGCTTGTCACCTGTTTTTATTTACACCCTTAAACTCCATCTTAATTATATAGTCAAAATTCTTGAACTTCCGGACTTTTTGTAGTCCAAAATTCAAATTTCCGGAATTCAAAAATTCTGGCTAGGGAGGCAATTAAAAGAAATTTACTCTGATTTAAAAAAATTAAAAAATATGCCCCATTGTTAAATTTAAATATAAATTTGAGCTGTTGACCATTGTGTAAACAAAGTACTAATTTTTTGTGTGCTGACTTAAATAACTATTTATTAAAGAATTAGTGACTTTTTGACGCAAACGTTGCCGGTTACTGACCGCCAGTGCTCAATTTATCTAGCGTGATAGTAATTTAAGTAATTTAACTGTGTTAACTTCTAAACTCCAGGGTGTGTGAAAATCAAGGAAAAAGTAAGCTTACTATTTCCTTTAATTCCTAATACAAAGTGCAATACATTTACAGTACAGTACTGTGAAATTGGACACTTTTCTTTTTCTTCTTTTTTTCTAATTAGTTCAAAGACTTGAATTATTCATTATTTTCATTATAACCTATATATAGATTTATTCAGTTTTTAATTAAAACAATACTGAGCCCAATGGGTCTCAGTGATACCGAGACAGAAGGAGGTATTTCCGCAACCGGCGAAGAGAGTGAGAGTTGCATCTTTTCACAAAAATTGAAAAGACCGATCAGTTCACCTGACAAAGCAAGGCATAAAGTGCAAAGAAAGAAAACCAATCACATAGCACTCCTAGCACTAGTACGTTTGCAGATAATATGGAACCCTCTTCTACCTTGACATTTCTCACTTCTTCAACTACAACCACAACAGTCAATATTTCGCCATTTCTTACACCAAATCCTTTCGCACCACTCACTGTTCCGGAAGATCAAGATGTATAACCCGAAATTCGTGAACGAACTCACAAACCACCACCAATCTATGTCAATAACGTTAATAATTACATAGGGTCCTGCAAAACCCTCAGTGAACTGATTGGACCAAATTCTTTTTCTTGTAAATCTCGAACAGCAGACACTAAAGTAAACACATCTGTAGATTCGTATAGAACCACTATTAAATATTTACGTGAAAAAGGTGCAGACTTCCACACATACCAGCTTAAGGAAGAGGAAGCCTACCAAGCAGTCATCCGCCACTTACATCCAAGTACACCAGTAGATGAAATCAGAGAAGAAATTCAAAAAAAAGGGTTCCGCGTAAGAGCAGTCTCCAAAGGTCTACACCAGCGGTGCCCAACCTACGGCCCGCGAGAGCTCCTACTCGCGTATAGGTAAATTAGTGGCCACTTACCGCGTATAATATTTTTTCAAAATATTTTCTGTGTATTTTGTTAACTAGAACATTCTTTTGGATACAAGCCTAAAAAGTCCGTTAGCACTATAGTTCATTTAGGTTAGTAAGTTAAGTTTTACGCGAAAAAATGAAAAATTCTAATTGGCTGAAATAGAACCCGTTTTACATTGACGTCATCAAACGCATCGACGCATCAGCTGATGCGTAGGTTCTATAACCTGGTCCTAACCTAATTTTTTAAATAAGTGTGTAAGATCAGTCTACTGTTAAGCCTTAACGTTGAGGACGTAGGATTTTTTTACCCCAAATAATGTCGACGGGAAATAAAAAAAGGAAAGTTGATTGTGAGTGCCGCGTTTTCCAAGAGAAATGGACAAACATGTACTTTTGTGTCGCACAAGGGGAGAAGTGTTTGTGCCTTCTTTGCAAGGAAAGTATTTCTGTGTTTAAGGAACATAATATTAGGCGACATTATGATACCAAACATAAGCAGACATATAACCAATACGTCGGTGTGTGCCGCGAACAAAAAATTGCTAAATTACGAAGAGAAATTGACGGACTAACAAAACTGTTTAACAAAACGAAAAATGTTAACGAATCAATTGTGCGAGCGAGCTATCGAGTAGGCCATATTATAGGCAAGGAAGTTCATCCATTTCTGATGGTGAATTTGTTAAAAAGTGCATATTAGCGGTAGTGGATGAATTGTGCCCGGAAAAGAAAAGTGCATTTGAATCTGTGAGCTTATCACGTATGACAATGACACGAAGAGTGGAAGATTTAGGAAGTGATCTCATGGTGCAATTAAAATCAAAAGCAAGTAAGTTCAAAATGTTTTCCATTGCTGCAGATGAATCTACAGACGTGACTGATACTGCGCAATTGCTAATATTCATCCGTGGTATAAATAACACTTTTGAAGTTACAGAAGAACTTGCTGCAATGAAAAGTATTAAAACAACTACTACGGGTGAAGATTTATTTAGGGAAGTATCCGAAATTATTGATGACCTGTGCCTTGACTGGAATAAATTAACGGCTGTTACCACAGATGGCGCACCATCCATGGTTGGTCGGCACAATGGGCTAGTAGCCAGATTAAGGCAAAAAGTGCTAGAATCAAATGGTTCACCGCTGTTGGATATACATTGCATCATTCACCAACAAAATCTTTGTGGTAAAATATTAAACTTAGATCATGTTATGAAGGTAGTTACTAAATCCATAAATTTCATAAAATCTCATCCTACGAATCACAGAACATTCAAAGAATTTCTTTTAGAAATTGAAGCCGAATACGGAGATGTAATTTATTATACTGAAGTCCGCTGGCTGAGCCGCGGTAGGGTACTACAGCGCTTTTTTGAGTTGAGACATGAAATTGATATATTTTTTATTGAAAAGTCAACTCAGCTCCACGAGATGTGGATCTAAGTAACGCTGTGTGGCTCTGGGATTTAGCTATACTCTGCGATTTGACTGCGTATTTAAATGAACTTAATCTCAAATTGCAATGCAAAGACAAACTTATTTGTCATGTATATGCTGATTTATGTGCGTTTCAAACAAAATTAAAGTTTTCATAAAACAAACGGAAAAAGGACAGTTGACGCACTTTCCGACTTGCACTGCTTTAAGTAAAGAAAGGAAAAATGATCGTTTTCCAAAAGAAAAAATGACCGAGATGCTGCAGTTACTTAGGAAAAGTTTCGAAGATAGATTTGCAGATTTTCACCGGATTAAAAATGAAATACGCTTGTTTGAAAATCCTCTTTCAGTGGACGTTTCTACGGCACCAGAAGATTTACAATTAGAACTAATTGAATTACAATGCCAAACACCATTACAGGATCTTTTTCGCAAGAAATCTTTATCAGATTTTTATGCAGAGTTAGACTCTTATCCGAATTTGAGAAAACTTGGAATGAAAATGACGACGGCGTTTGCAAGTACGTACATTTGTGAACAAACATTTTCTACTTTAAAAAGAGCCAAACCAGCGTCTCGCGCTCGGCTTTCAGATGATCACCTTCATTCCATTTTAAGGATTAATGTTACTCAGCTTGAACCAAATATTCAAAAATTAGTTTCTGAAAAGCAACATCAGACTTCACATTAATAAATCGTGAGTACAAATTTTGTTCTTTTTGAATTTTAACCCATATTTATGGTTTCGATTAATTCAAGTATCCAGCAGTCTTTTGAATGTATTAAAATTTCAAATTGGTTATAAAACATGAAGATTTCCTTATAAAAAATAAAAAAAGATTTTAAGGTATTAAACTTAGATCTCCCCGATCTAACTTGTGATTTAAGAGGATTGTATATCTTAGCCGTACCGTTGATTAAATAACGCAATAATTCCATTAAATTTACGAATATTTTGAAAAAATGAATCAGATCAGAAATATTCGTGAATTTATCGAAAATTTTAATCAAAGGTACCGCTAAGATATTTAATTATAAAGAAACCGGCCCGCGAAATTTTATGTCATGTTCAATCCGGCCCGTGGACAAAAAAAGGTTGGCCACCAATGGTCTACACCCTACACATAGAACACCATTACCTTTATTTTTCATAGATTTGGAACCTCAACCCAACAACCAAGACATTTTTAAACTTACAAAATTATTGTACACCCAGATCAAAGTAGAAAAATCACATAAAAATCCAGAAATAGTTCAGTGTAAAAGATGCCAACAACTAGGGCAACAAGTAGGTTACTCCTTTCACGCACCCAAATGTTGCACTAAGAGTAAGCAATAAATGCTTACGCAAAGAACAAAAAACAACTAAACCAGAGAAAATCCTAGCCAAAAGAACTACATAATAAAATAAATTCATTAGTTTTAATAGTTTAAAAAAAATGTGCCAGTGACCATCCTACATCTTCCTGCTCCAAGCCTAGAGATACCACACCAACATGTGCTTTGTGCTTTGACCCGCATTCTGCTAGTTATAAGGGACGCAGTATACACAAGGAATTGCAGCGATTACGGAGAATAAGAGACCACAGGGGTCCGTTACCACCATCACCTCCATCTTCACCTCCTAGAATGTCAATTTCAACTTACCTAAGTCTACCACAACAACAACAAGCATCACAACACCAACATCAGCAGGAGCAACCCAACAAATAAACTACACTGCCTCCTACGCCCGGGTGGCGAGTGCGGTGCCGCTCCAGAATACATTCATACCTGCTCCTCCTTCTACCACTGACATCACTTCACTTCTATCATCCTTCTTCAATGAGTTCAAATCTCTCATAAACCCTCTTATAATTCTCCTCACAACATTAGTCACTGAACTCCTTCCTAAACTTACTCGAAGAATCATCCTACCCAGCGCTCTCTTGCCATCCTCTTCTGGAATGCTAATGGCTTGACTTCTCACAAGGAAGAACTTTGAGTTCAAACGAATTCAATTTCTATTACACCCTGCGTTCGCTATGACTATCAATAAAGCGCAAAGACAATCTTTGCAAGAGTGCGGTTTGAATTTAGAACACGACTGCTTCTCTCATGGGCAATTATCTGTCGCATGCTCCACAGTCGGTCATCCTTTATGTTTATGCAGGAAACGGACAAACAAAAATATGCAGTCCATTCACTAGCCTACACAATAACAAGAGACTTATAGTTAACAACATTTTTTCTTTCTTTCCTTTCAGATCACAGCAACGCAAAGTAGGTATTAATTGAATGGTTTGTTTTCTTGCTGAATCTATGTTAACTATAATACTTCTATTTACTTTCCTAATAATTAAAATCAGATTGAGCCACAGCGAGGCGTGACCGGGTTCAGCTAGTTATTATATAAAGTTTTTAGAGTGAGATCAAAAGAGAAAATACAAGTTACAATATATTTCATATTGATTTGGGATTACATGATTTTAAAGAAATGATTAAACTTCTATGAACCAAACAAAAATATTAATTTGGATTTACAATGTCTTTTTTCCCTGCGAACTTAGTGGAACATAGCATTTCGGAAAGACAATATTAAAAGAAGAAAAATCTTTCCCTTCTTCAATTCTGAAAATAATTATTAATAATTAATATTTCATGTATATTATTGTTACTGACTATCAGGAAATATTGTTTTTTTTTTTATATGTATAAAAACATTTTCATAAATTATAATTAAATGATTAATTAATTCGTACATCTTGAAATAGCCAGCTGGGCATGTTGTGTCAGTTGTTATAACAAAGTGAGAATTGTGGCTGTTCATTATTATTATTCTTTACATCAGTTTGTTTTCTACTTTCCTAATTTATATCTTGTAGTCCCCTAAAGCGATGGGTCCAAGGCGTCTCTCTCGTAAGCCTTGAGCGGCCGGTCAGTTGTATATACACCATAATCATAAATAACCCATTCGAATCTGGATATTTTTCAGTGTTTGTTCTCCATAAAATTAAAACAACAAAGTAATAATAGTTTATACTTACTAAAAAAATGGATACCAGAATATTCTTGTAAATTTACTTGGCAATCGTTTTGACGAAATAACGACCACTGGAGAATATTTTTTGTTGACATGTTGCAAATAAGATTTACTGCAATAAATAAATATTAAAAATAAAATTATAATCATAGTGTGATGGCTGGTCATTAGCGTCTACTAACCACAAACTAAGAAGACATGAACTCGCATATTTAAATAATAATGGTTACATAAATTAAAAAAGAAACTTGAAATATAAATAAAACATGAATAATTTACCAATTCATAAATTTAACAAATTACGTATTGCACAAATTATTACTGCTTTCCTCAATGAATTATCTACTAAATATGCAAGTTACCTTACACAAACAAGCTACATCTTTCATGAATGAAACACAACCCAACAATTACCTACTCGTCTTAGTACTCTAGTGGAATTGTTAGGAACTTTATCTTTGTGAAATGTAAAACATTACAATTCAATTTGAAACTGTGCCTCATGTAGAAGAAGAAGAAAAAGTCTTTATTTTCCAAAATACTGTACAATATTCTCATAAAACATTTTTTCTTTTTAATTTATAAAATTCATTGAAATTAGATATATGTATACTTGTATATACACAAAAAGAACAATAATATAACAAATGGTCCATGTACTATGTACATAATATGTACAAACACATGGTCCATGAACGTCAGTGTGGAGTCTGCAATACTTACAAAAAAAGTACTTGAAGAAATATAAAGAATATACTTAAAGAAATATAAAGAATAATAGTTAAATAAAATATATTTATTTGAATTATTTCTGCTCAATACCTCTGAATTTTTACATTATACGATTTAAAAATAAAAAACACCCATGAATATAAAAACATAAATAAAAAAAAAAATTAAAGCATTTTAACAGTATAAAAACAATGAATTCATTACATATCTAATTCATTATGTAGGTAACGCTAGCCAATTTTTACCAATGAGAAAGGGTGCCGAGCCACTTAGTACGTAGATTACTCCTTAGATTTTTTTAGTGGACAGACCACTAAAAAAATGTAAAAGTCCTCAAATAATTCTTAATAAAATATTCTTTGTTACACAACATATATTTTTTATCCGAATCCTTAAAATATTTACATTTGAGCGTCATAACATCTGCCTTTGCTTTAAAAACCCATCTTGCCTGACAAAACTGAAGTTCATTGTTCAGGTAGAATTGCTTTCCAAATCAAATAAGAGTTCGCTATAAAGCCTGTATTCTACAGTTTTTTGCATAGCTTGCTCCTTAAAATATTTTCTAAACCATTAATAAAATTATTTCTCCACAAATCAACATCATTAGAGTTATCTGAGTTCAAATTTATATATTTTATTTATTTATTTGAAATTTACAACTGTAAAAGCAATGCTCCTACAACTAGTAAATATTGTAACGTTTTTCCCTCTAAACTAGCTACTGCAACTAGTTTTAAGTGGGTTCGTATCGAAAAAATACTATACTTCAATAAGGAAAACACCAATTTATTGTTATACATACTAATTACATAATACAACACTTAATAATTATTTCACAGTTTAAACCGCAAAAGTTCACTATGTTCACTTTTTATACACTTTTCACAAATTAGTGACTTCGTTTGTAACTGGAAAAACTCTCCCAACTCTCTGTGGTCCCTCTATTTATACCGGTAGCGAACCTTCCAGACTATTCTTAATTATTCCAGAGAGAACTAGAGCGCCGCCAGCGCTTCCTGCGGCCACTAAGAGAACCTTAGGTACCTGCCTTCTCTTCTAGATGGCACCACTGGCTGCGTTACATTGCTCCCCTCTCAGATCTGTTCGTCCCGAACAGAAACACTCGAATGATGAAGTCCTCCTTGGGCTCCTACAACGTGACGAAGATGATCTCACCGTGATTCTACGCCTTCTTGAATCTCTGTCCCTGGTGCCACGTCTTGACAAAACATTATACTGAGATCTGGAACCAACTTGTGCGCCTCCCAGATTTGGCAGCTTTTCATATGCGAGCAGTGCCTCGGCGATGCTGTATAAAAGCTTCTTGCTACGCCAGAGCCTGCTCTAGGTTCTTCTTTGAGGGTTACTTTCACTCTATTAACAGAGCACCAGAACGTCTTTGACGTGAATTATACAAATTGTGTAATTCTCTTAATGTCTGGAACAGAAGTTGTGTCCAATCTCTTTCCAGTAGATATAATTTGCGGATTCTAGGGCCATTTTCTTTGAGCCCCAGGCACTTATGAATTTACGCCCGAAGGCAGGGGTCTGGCGGCGCGGCAACAAAATTACGATGAGACCCCATCTGATTTTTAACAAGGAAAAAACAATATTTTTGAGCCGGGAGATGGCATGCGAGACATGCGGCTACGTTTTGAAAAATCTAGCTTGAAAACCGTCAAGGTAAAAAAAATATTTGTTAGCCGCGAGATGGGCATGCCTGACCTGCGGCTATGTTTTATAATATTAGCTCTTGACTCTTTCCGGCTTGTTCTTGTTCTCTTCTTTTTTTCATGCAACAGCCGTGGCCCTGCTGCCTTGAAGGTTAATAAAAAAAGAATATTTTTGAGCCGGGAGATGGGCATGCCTGACCTGCGGCTATGTTTTATAATATTTAGCTTGAAAACAGTCTAAGGTAAAAAGAATATTTTTGAGCCGGGAGATGGGCATGCCTGACCTGCGGCTACGTTTTGAAAAATCTAGCTTGAAAACAATGTAAGGTAAAAAGAATATTTTTGAGCCGGGAGATGGGCATGCCTGACCTGCGGCTATGTTTTATAATATTTAGCTAAACACTTTAATATTTTTTGTTCATGTTTACACTTATAATATTTTAGCTAAAATACATTTTAAGGACTTAACATTGTTTTTGAGCCGCGAACTGTCATCCAAGTAGAGGGCTACTATTTTATAATATTTAGCTAAACACTTTATTATTTTTTGATATTTTGTTCATGTTTACACTTATAATATTTTAGCTAAAATACATTTTAAGGACTTTAACATTGTTTTTGGCATGCCTGAATGCCGGCTATGTTTTATAATATAGCTTGAAAATATAGTCCAAATTATCAGAGAAAAAACAAGTTTTGCCGGGGAGATGGCATTGCGAAGCATGCGGCTCTGGTTTATAATATGTAGCGAGAAACAATTCTAAGGACTTGTAATATGTTTTAGCCGGGGGGAGTGACATACAACGGACATGAGGCTACTGTTCTGATAATATTAGCTACCCAAAAAACTTAATAGATTATATCTAAGACTATGAATAAAGACTTTGTTGTTTAATGTATGTTAGAAAATTCTAAGGACTTTATTATCATTTTTGAGCCGCGAGATGACATACAAGACTAGCACTAATATTTTATAAAATTTAGCTAAAGACTTTAATATTTTTTGATATTCAATACTTTGTGCATTTTTATGGATTCTATAATATTTAGCTAAACACATTCTAAGGACGTCAATATTGTTTTTAGCCGTGAGATGGACATACACGACATGGGCTAAGATGTGTAATATTAGCTAGAAAAAAATTTTAGGACTTTAAAATGTTTTGAAGTCCGTGAGCCGATGACCTACAAGAATAGGGTAATATTTTATAATATTTAGCTAAACACATTCTAAGGACTTTATTATCATTTTTGAGCCGCGAGATGAGATACCAGACTAGGGCTCGAATTTTATAAAATTTAGCTAAAGACTTTAATATTTTTTGATATTTTGTTCATGTTTAAATTATGTTTACACTTATAATATTTTAGATAAACACATTCTAAGGACTTTAACATTGTTTTCGAGCCGTGAGATGTCTTCCAAGTCGAGGGCTAATATTTTATAATATTTAGCTAAACACTTTAATATTTTTTGATATTTTGTTCAGGTTTAAATTATGTTTACACTTATAATATTTTAGATAAACACATTCTAAGAACTTTAACATTGTTTTTGAGCCGTAAGATGGCATACAAGACTAGGGCTAAGTTTATATAATATTTAGCTTGAAACATGTTAAGGGCTGTAATATTGTTTTTGAGCCGGGAGATGACATCCACCTCGAGGGCTAAGTGGTTATAATATTTAGCTAAGGACTTTTTAATAATTTTTCTGATATTATCATACAATACGATGAACAAATGCTTTGTGTTTTTTAGTTATTTTTAGACTTTGATTTTTTTATGTATTGTTCTAAGGACATTCTAAGGACTTTAATATTTTTGTTAAGGCGTGAGATGACATCCCAGGACTAGGCCCAAATATATTATCATCCAATACCATAAACAAAGACTTTGTTTGCAATTTTACGGACTGTAAAATTTTCCTTGAGCTGTGAGATGCATCCAAGACTGGGGCTATGTTTTTATAATATATAGCTAAACACATTTTAAGCAGTTTAATATTGTTTTTTAGCCGTGAGATGTGACATCCAAGTTGGGGGCTAAGTTTTTATAATATTTAGCAACAAACATTAAATATATTATCATCCTATACTATGAATAAAGACTTTGTTTATTTTTAAGTCGAGGGCTAAGTTTTTATAATATTTAGCTAGAAACATTAAATATATTATCATCAATACTATGAACAAAGGCTTTGTTTTTTTTATTTATAGTTAGATACAGTAGCTAAACACATTTTAAGGACTTTCATATTGTTTTTGAGCCGTGAGATGACATACCAGGACTGGGACTAAGTTTTTATAATATTTAGCTACAAACATTAAATATATAATCATCCTATACTATGAATAAAGACTTTGTTTTTTTTCAAGTCGAGGGCTAAGTTTTTATAATATTTAGCTAGAAACATTAAATATATTATCATCCAATACTATGAACAAAGACTTTGTTTTTTTTTTATTTATAGTTAGATACAATATTTAGCTAAACACATTTTAAGGACTTTCATATTGTTTTTGAGCCGTGAGATGACATAATACCAGGACTAGGGCTAAGTTTTATAATATTTAGCTACAAACATTAAATATATTATCATCCTATACTATGAATAAAGACTTTGTTTTTTTTTCAAGTCGAGGGCTAAGTTTTTATAATATAGCTAGAAACATTAAATATATTATCATCCAATACTATGAACAAAGACTTTGTTTTTTTTATTTATAGTTAGATACAATATTTAGCTAAACACAATACAAGGACTTTCATATTGTTTTTGAGCCGTGAGATGACATACTAGGACTAGGGCTAAGTTTGTATAATATTTAGCAAGAAACATTAAATATATTATCATACAATACGATGAACAAATCCTTGTGTTTTTTATGTTTATGTTCATGTTTAAAGTAAATTATGTTTACACTTATAATAGTTAGCTAGAAACATTCTAAGGACCATAATATTGCTTTTGAGCCGTGAGATGGCATCCTAGACTAGGCGGCTAAATATATTATCATCCTATTCTATGAATAAAGACTTTGATTTTTTTTTTTATGTATTGTTAGAAACATTCTAAGAACTTTAATATTTCTGTTTAGCTGTGAGATGACATCGAGGGGCTAAGTTATTATAATATTTAGCTATAAGGACTTTAATATTGTTTTTGAGCCGGGAGATGACATTCAAGACTAGGGCGAAGATTTTATAATATTCAGCTAGAAACATTAAATATATTATCATCCAATACTATGAACAAAGACTTTGATTTTTTTATGTATTGTTAGAAACATTCTAAGAACTTCTATATTGTTTTTTAGCCGTGAGATGACATCCAAGTCGACGGTTAATATTTTATAATATTTAGTTAGAAACATTAAATATATTATCATCCAATACGATGAACAAATGCTTTGTGAATTTTTATGTATTTTGTTCACGTTTAAATTAAATTATCTTTACACTTATAATATTTCGTGAGATGACATACAAGATTAGGGCAAATATGTTATAATATTTAGCTACAAACATTAAATGAATTATCATTCAATACTATGAATAAAGACTTTTTTTATGTATTGTTAGAAACATTCTAAGGACTTTAATATTGTTTTTGAGGACATCCCAGGACTAGGTCCAACTATATTATCATACAATACGATGAACAAATACTTTGTGTTTTCTATGTTACTGTTTAAATTAAATTATGTTAAAAATCATAAAATTTAGCTAAACACATTCTAAGGACTGTAATATTGTTTTTGAGCCGTGAGATGACATACAGGACATGCTGCTAAGTTGTGTAAAATTTAGCTAGAAACATTAAATATATTATTATCGAATACTATGAATAAAGACTTTGTTTTTTTTAAGTCGAGGGCTAAGTTTTCATAATATTTAGCTATAAACATTAAATATATTATCATCCAACACTATGAACAAGGGCTTTCTGTTTTTTATGTATTATTAGAAACATTCTAAGGACTGTAATTTTTTTGTTGAGCCGTGAGATGCATCCAAGACTGGGGGCTATGTTTTTATAATATTTAGCTACAAACATTAAATATATTATCATCTAATACTATGAATAAAGACTTTGTTTTTTTTTATGTATTGTTAGAAATATTCTAAGGAAGTGAATATTTCTGTTGAGCCGCGATATGACATACAAGACTAGGGCTAAGATTTTATAATATTTAGCTAAAGACTTTAATATTTTTTTGATATTATCATACAATACGATGAACAAATACTTTGTGTTTTTTTTTATGTTCATGTTTAAATTAAATTATGTTTACACTTATAATATTTAGCTACAAACATTAAATATATTATCATCCTATACTATGAATAAAGACTTTATGTATTGTTAGAAACATTCTAAGGACTTTAATATTTTTGTTGAGCCGGTAGATGACATACAGGACATGCGGGTAAGTGGCTAGAAACATTAAATATATTATCATCCAATACTATGAACATGTATTTTTATGTATTGTTTCACTTTTTTATGTGTATTAATACTAGTATACTATGTTTTTTCATGTTTTTATACTTGTGTTTTATGTAATTTTACTTTTATGTTTAGTACTAGTTTGTGTTAAAACAGGTATGTTTAATACTTATGTTTTTTGCTAAATATTATAATAACTTAGCCCCTCGATGTCATCTCACAGCTAAACAGAAATATTAAAGTTCTTAGAATGTTTCTAACAATACATAAAAAAAAAAATCAAAGTCTTTATTCATAGAATAGGA
>JAAEAF010009365.1:0-12361 GCA_011037195.1 Triatoma infestans
CATTTAGAGAACTGGAGTAAGAGAAAGTTGTGTGAGTGTTTCACACCAGATTTTTTTTTGTTTAAAAGGGGAATATTGTGCGATCTATTCAAATTTTGAATTTGGATTTTCAGAGGTAATATTTTGTTTCGAGATGCTGTATAGATTATGCAAAACATGTTTCTAAATTTGCTATATGTTTTTGTGTGGTTTGTTTAGGGGTATATGCGAATGACAACGAAATATTTTCAAAATAACAAATCGTAGGAAGGTTAAACTTGAAATTCCGTTTAGATATCATTGGATAGCATGAAAATTTCGGTAAACATTCATCATCAACGGGAAATGCTTCATCCTCTAATTTTTACTTTCTCTTACTCCTAGTAAGAGGAAGTATTGTAATCGTGTCAAATTTTCGATATCGAGGTTTTCACGCGGAAATATCCCGTTTGAGGTCCCTGAAGTCCAAATAAAGTGGTTTTTTAGCAATGGTCTGTGTGTGTGTGGTGTGTGTGTGTGTGTGTGTGTGTGTGTTCCCCGTGTTTGTAGTCTGTAATTGAACAGCACTAGCCTCAAGATTAAAAACCGTAGAAAGTTGAAACTTGATATTCCGTTTAGGTATCACCATGAGATCTGACACTACGTTAGCTGTCAAAATTCCTCAACCGGAAGTACCACTTTACTAGTTGGATTTTTTACTTTTTTGCGATTTTCTCAAAAATGTCTCCGACGATTTTCTTTAAACTTTAAACATCAACCACACATACAAAGAGCTACAACTTTTATTAGAAACATTTCTCCGGGAAAATGCATTGAAGGGCACTTTTGGGGTAGGGGTGGGGTTAGGTTTCCATCTAAAGTGCTATTTCAGTTTATTAGACAATTCTGCCATCTAAATAATGTTAATTAGAATTAAATATGTTGTTGAAATTCTGAGTTTGAAAAAAATCGGATAACCGAAGTGCGTTTACTTTACCACTTTACTAAATGATTTATTCACTTTTTCGCAATTTTCTCAAAAATGGCTTTGACGATTTTTTTGAAACTTCGTAATAAACTAAACATGCAAAGATCTACAACTTTTATCTAAAACATTTCTCTGTGAAAATTCTTTTTAAGGGCACTTTTAGGGGAGGGGTAGGGTTAGATTTTCATCTAAAGTGCTATCCTAGTTGATTATACAATTCTTTCATCCAAACATAATTAGTTAGAAATAAATGGATGGCTGAAATTCCAAGTTTCAAGAAAATTAGTTAACCGGAAGAGCGCTTTTACTGACAGTTTTTTCAGTTTCCGACGATTTCATTAAATTTGGTACACAAACATAAATTTGGCAATTATATCATTTTTGAGAACTGGAGTAAGAAGGAAGTTGTGTTGAGTGTTTCACACTAATTTTTTTTTTGTCTATTACTGTTTTTCACTTGAAACATTTTTCAGAAAATTGATTTTTTTTGGAGGGGGAAGCTGCAAAGTTTAAGATTATGCTCCGAAAAGCCATATCAGTAAAGCATGTGGTTCCCATGTAATATTCTTCTTCTTCATGTGCTGTGTTTCGGTTTCCCGAACGTAAGGCGATTACTATGGAGAAAGGTTCTCGATTTTCTAATGAAGTGTACTGTTTCATGAATCTCCCATCAATTTCTGATGTTTCTCAGCTAATGATATTTGTTTTGCGATTAACCTTCTTATAATGGATATGAGAAGGAGAGATAGAGTAAGGAGAGAATAGATTAGGGATTTTAGAGTGTGAAAACTAAGTTTGCTCCTGAAGATGGGCGAACGCCCGAAACCGGTCATGACCACAAAATAAAGCAGGCTACCACGGAAAATGTCTCTGATGCTTTCCAGCTCTGCGGAACCAACCACTACAACATTTATAATGGTTTTATGGACTTTTTTTTTTATGGTTTCTTCGGTTATAGCCGATTTTGAACTTCGAGAAGGATCAGCAACTTGAATGCTCTCGTACGATCACGTTTGAAGTCCACTACACACGATTTGACAGTTGGCAAATGATGGAGCAGAGTCCCCCAATGTTTGTTGTGGTGGTTGGTTCCGCAGAGCTGGAAAGCATCAGAGACATTTTCCGTGGTAGCCTGCTTCGTTTTGTGGTCATCGACCGGTTTCGGGCGTTCGCCCATCTTCAGGATGCGTTTTTCAGACAGTGTGCCAACACAGACTCGTACAGAGACTTAGTTTCACACTCTGAGGACTGAACTCGGAGGACTGAAGCTTCTTTAAAGGCTCTAACGGAATCTAGATTGAAGAGGAGTGGCGAATGACTACAATCTTGGCGAATTCCCCTACCGCTGAATCACCATTTCGTTGTTTTCAGCACAACTGTAATAGACTTTAGATATTTTACCTCCATATAGATTTCGAATGAATTTGATATCTATTATTTTAATAATTAAATTAAATTACAGAATTTTTGAGCGATCGAAACTCTTATAATTCCGTGTAACCAGGAACTTTTTTATTTGTGATAAAATAGATGGTGTATAATACTTTCTCTTCAAGTATTTCTGGTCCTTCATCACATAACTGATCGGTGAAGGCCGTGAATTGTGATTTTTTTTTTTATGAAACCCGTTATTTGCTTTGATTTTGCTAATGTATCTGGATCATCATGTTAATTTTTTTTGCTCCTACCTATACCCGATGAAAATTCATTAATTCCTTGCGAGTAATTACAGTCAAGCAAACAATCAATTACCCGTAAGAAGTGTTAAAAAATGGAGTTGTAATTAAAAACAGTTCACATCACCCTTGCCCAGATATATATATACTACGTAGTATGAAGAGTCTTGTGATCCAAGAAAATAAACGATTTACAACTTCAATGCCAATAAACTATTTTTAACTTTGTCCTCTACTCCTAGTAAGAGAAGTATTGTAATCGTGGCAAATTTTTCATATCAGTTTATTCACCAGAAATATCGTTTTGAAGGTCCCCTGAATCCAAAAAAGTGGTTTTAGGCAATGGCCTGCTTGTTTATTATGTGTACAGCTAGCTCAAAACGAAAAACCGAGAAATTGAAACTTGATATTACGTTTAGGTATCACCATGGGATCTGACGGTGCATTATCTGTCAAAATTCCTCAACCGGAACTACCACTTTACTAGTTGTTTTCTTTACGTTTTTGCGATTTTCACAAAAATGTCTCGACGATTTTCTTTAAACTTGGTATATCAACTACCCATACAAAGAGCTAAATGTTTATTTAAAACATTTCTCCGGGAAAATTCATTTAAGTGCACTTCTGTGGGAGGAGGGGTGGGATTAGGTTTTCATCTTAACTGCTATTTCAGTTTATCAGACAATTCTGTCATGTAAATAATGTTAATTAGAATTAAATATGTTGTTGACATTCCGAGTTTGAAAAAAATCGGATAACCGGAAGTGCGCTTGTTTTAACAACTAAATAATTTTTACTAAATAATTTTTTTCACTTTTTCGCAATTTTCTCATCCGACGATTTTCTTGAAACTTCGTATATAAACAAAACATACAAAGATCTGCATCTATTATTTAAAATATTTCTCTGGGAAAATTCATTTAAGGCACTTTTAGGGGAGGGGTGGGGTTACAGCTTCCTCTAAAGTCGTACCATAGTTGATTATACAATTCTATCATCCAAACAAAATTAATTAGAAATAAATAGATGGCCATAATTCCAAGTTTTAGGAAAATTTAGTAAGCCGGAAGTACGCTTTTACTGAACAGTTTTTTTTTTTTTTAGTTTTCGACGAATTTCGTTATATTAGGTACACAAAGTATAATATTTGTCAATTATAATTTTGAGAACAGGAGTAAGAGAAAGTTGTGTGAGTGTTTCACACCAGATTTTTTTAATATTATTTAGAAAAAACTTATTTCAGCAGCATTCATATTTTGTTTTCTTTTTTATTTCCTCTTAAGTGGAAACTCTTACTTAAGAGGAAGTATTGCGATCATGTCACATTTTCAAAATTGAGCTTTCACCGGAAATACACGTTTTGAGGTCCCCTGAATCCAAAAAGGTGCGAAAAGAATATCTTAAACGAAAAGTTGCAGGAAGCTGAAACTTGGGATTTCCGTTCAGTTATATAACCACCGCATCAGACACGAAGACTTAAGAAATCCATCAATAGGAAGAAGTGCCACTTTACTGAATGTTTTTTTTTTTTTTTTTTTTTTTTGCATTAGCCTTTAGCCGTACAACCAGCAGCATAATAAATATTTAATGTTGTAAATAAACAATTCCGGTTGATGTTGTAATTATATTTTTAAAAAATGCTTGCAAACTTTCTAGATTGATGAATTTTATTTACGACTTTATATAATATCTGGAGCATTTCCATATTATCAGAAAACAAGCTTTCCTCTTTAGGCGGCACTCTCTTGAAAGTATTTTTTTATTTTTTCTTGAAAAATTAGTCTGTCGGTGTGTTGTTTACTGCTGCAGGTCATAACGAGATGTTTGGAAAACTACACGTAAACTATTTTCTTTGAATTTGTTATAACAACTATACATATAAGATTTATAACTTTTATTTGAAAACATTTCTCAGGGAAAATTCACGTAAGGGCATTTTTGGGGCGGAGTGGGGGTGAGGTTATAGTTTTCTCTAAATTGCTATTTCAATTTTGTTTTACACAATTCTAGCATGTAAATTAATAATATTAATTAAAAAATTTGAATATGTTGTCAAAATCCCAAGTTTGGAGAAAATCGGATGACCGGAAGTGGGACGTAATTGAATAGATTTGTTTTGTTTGTTTTTGTGATTTTCTTCATAAAAATGGCGACGGCTTTAAATACTAATAAGAATTATTTAAGTATGAAGAAGAAAATTTGCCATTTCGTAGTAAGAGAAAGTCGTGTGAGTGTTTCACACCAGATTTTTTTTTTTTTTTTTTATAATTTTGTATTCATCATAAAACTCCCCACTATAATTAATACATAAACACACACATATACGCACATTATATATATATATTTCGTCACAGTATTTGATTTCCTTCAAGCATTCCAATTAAAATGTGGCCAGTTTGATATTTCCGTTTCTTACATTTAGAATTCCAATCAAATGTAACCAATTTTGATTACATCATTAAAAAAATTATATATGATGTAAAAATTTCCTTTCCCTTGTCTACAAGATAAGTAAAAAAAAAAAATTACTTTCTAATCTTCCTAACTTCCTAATCATATCCGTTCCCTGATTTCAGCTAAACGGCGAGCAAGGAGGCGTTGGTTGCGCACCCGATACCCATCCCACAGAAGAACTTTTAACCAATTAACCAATTTCCAGTGTGAACAATTAATATCCTACCGTTCCTCTCAATATGATAAATATTTGCAATCACTCTCCACCGACGATATTTCCCTCCGGTGAGCCATCAGCAAAATCCTAAAATACCACACTATCCCTACGCCCATTCGTTCAAAAGATGGATCCTGGGTCAGATGCGACAAGGAAAAATCCAGTTTACCTTGCCAATCACTTAGAGAAAACCTTTACACCTCATCCTGACCAAAACGATCCAGCACACATCAATCACGTCCTAGAAAATCTAATTATACCCCTCATCCTCTAGAACTTCCTCCCAAACCTTTTCATCCTTCCGAAGTGAAATTCCTCATTGACCATACAACTCTAAAGAAATCTCCAGGGCATGATCTTATTACTTCAAAGTTTATCCGCCATCTTCCTCGAAAGGATATAGTGTTCCTAGCCACAATTTACAACTCTGTATTGCGTACCACTCACTTTCCCATTTAATGGAAATATTCCCTGATTACCCTAATTCCCAAGCCTCATAAAAATCCTACTAGTGACATATCCTCCTATAGGCCAATTAGTCTCTTCCCCGTGTTATCTAAGATCCTCGAAAAACTAATCGTTAAGCGCAATATCCCCATTCTAGAATCCCAAAATGTTATACCTTATTACCAATTAGGTTACCGTACCCAGCACTCCACCATACTGCAATGCTTCAGAGTTGTGGACAAAATATCTTCCGCTTTAGGAAAAAAGAAATTTTGTCTGGGTGCCTTCTTGGACGTAACTCAGGCTTTCGATAGGGTATGGCACCCAGGGCTGTTACATAAACTAAAGCAATTCCTTCCTACACCATATTACCAAATCCTTCAATCCTATCTGACAGATCGCTACTTCAGAGTTAGGTGCGGCATTGAGTTCTCTGACATCAAACCCATTCACACCGGCATACCGCAAGGAAGCATCCTTGGCCCGGTCTTGTACACAGTATTCACTGCTGATATTCCCACACATCCAGAAACCCTGATCACAACATATACAGATGATACTGCAATATTATCTGCAAATTCTAATCCTGCTCAAACTTCCTCATATATCCAAGAACCCCTGCACCTCATCTCCTCTTGGTGCAAGAAATTGAAAATAATACTAAATGAAAACAAATGCCAACAGATTACATTCACTTTACATAGACTAACTTGCCCTCTTGTACATATCAACAATAAAGAAATATTGACTTTCACACAAGTACGCTACCTTATTTAGACAGTCGACTTACTTGGAACCCTCATACGAGGCTGAAAAGACAAGAATTAAATAAACGTTATGAACAACTGCGAAGACTGATTGGACGGAGATCAACAATGAACGTACAAAACAAACTAACTAACTCTATACAAAACATTGCTGAGACCTGTCTGGACTTACGGAGCTGAAGTGTGGGGCTATGCGAAACAATCCAACATCCAAAGAATCCAATCCTTTCAATCTAAAGTTCTTCGCCATATTGTCAACGCTCTCTATTATGTCTCAAATTTAACTCTCCACAAAGACCTCAGTATCCCTTTCGTTTACAAGCTTCCTTAATTTCCACAATAACCTAGAGACTCATCCCAATCCCACTGCACAAGCCCTATCATCATCAACCCATCCTGACAATCCTCCACGTCGTTTGAAACGACGTTGGCCACGCGACCTCCTAAACAACTAGCTCCGTTTTAATATCCTGAGAGTCCAGCATTGGGTTGGCTCCTCTCAACATGCCTCTCTGATTGTGGCGCTGAGTCCTAAGGGATTCAGTGTATCACAGTCTATGATGAATTCCACATTTATATGATGTATACATATGTATAGGTTGTAAATAAAATAAATTTAAAAAAACAACTTTCTGTTACTGCGGTAAGAAGAGGTTATTAGCGATTCAATATTAGAAGAGTTTCTTACGTGGTAAGTACTTTCTTACATGATTGAAAGTAAGATCTCTAAATGTTTACTTTCTCTTAGTAATATAAGAGGGAGAATGGCGATCATGTCAAATTTACAGAATTGAGTGTATGTGTTTTTGTGAAACTGTTCAAAAACGAAAAGTCAATTAGATAGCAAAAAATCATATACATAGTTGTAAATTGATTAATTCTCTTCAAACATATAGGGTAAAGTTAGGAGAGATGACGGGTTGGGTGTAAGGAAGAAGAAGCATACTTTACTTCTCTTGTTTGCCACCATGTGGTGTCATGGATGTTAGTCCAGGGGTAGAGAGATCAGAAGTGAACGTATTGGAAAATTCTTCAGTTATTTTATTTGTTCTTCTGTGTTCTACAACATCAGCTATATCTATCTGGCGATCTGAATTTTCATAGTGCATATAGTAAATTTTTATATATTATATTAATTACAATTGCAATGAAAGATTTCCACGCTGTAGTTAAATAGTATTTACGAAGTTTGATGTCGATCAGCCATATTTCCTTCACTGAGGATATCTATGGAATCTCTCCTACCTATAGCGCGTCATCTATCCTACCATAGTAGGAGAGACGGCCAAATGTAGTGTATTTGTATTTTATTTCTGGAATAAATGAGAATGTCTTTATTTTGAAAAATAAAATATTTTTTTTTTTGTAGATAATAGTAGTTGACATGTTTTATAAGCATTACCACTTTAATGTATCGCCTATATTTTAATACATGGCATAATTTTTAAATGTGCATCGTCTCTCCTAACATAATCCTAATTTTTACTAGATATTTGCCCGCAAGGGGTATCTGTTGCATGCAGTTATTTGGGGAGTAGCGACCCCACGTATTACCACAGCTCAGTACTCCATGCACTTCGTCGGAACTGTACACAATACACTTAAACTACATACACTCTACATTTTACAGACAAGGACAAACACAGTACACAAATTAGGGTCTCCGTCCCTATTTAATTGGCGTAAGCCAAGGGAGAAGGAAGGGATTAGCTCAGTGGTAGCACGCTGGACTAGCAACGCGGCGGTCCCAGTTTCGAATACAGCATTCTATGCTGCTCTTAGCTTTTCACTTCCTAGGAGCCTCTACAAATCACTGTACGTTGATGGGCAGTGTTGTATGTAGCATTGAGAAGGCTCCGGGAGGCACAATAGATCTTTCAAGTCGCAATACGATGATCCCCTACAACAATCTACATTGACAGACGGTCGTAGATCATTGTCTTTGTGATGTTTTGTTAATTTTTTTATGACTGTGTGAGATATAAGAAAAAATAATAAACATCTTATCTATCTATCTACAACAATCTACATCTAATAGATATTTCGTTGCCTTTAATTTACATAAATTGGAAAATCTAAACTTTAAAAAACGACCTTTTTGAGTGAAGCATAACCTTCCCAAACCACAAAAACCTCTTAATTTTCTCGGTATAAATTTTCTAATTGATAAGTTCTTTGTATGCATACTTAGCATATACCAAGTTTAAATGAAACCCATCAATGTTTTTATGAAGAAAAATTGCAGAAAACTGAAAAAAAAAACAACAAACTGTTCAGTAAAGCCTGTACTTCAGGACAACTGATTTTTTTGAAAACTCGGATTTCGGTAATATATTTGATTCTCATTGAACTCTCGTTGTATGATAGAATTGTTTAATCAATTAAAATAGTACTTTAGAGGAAAGCATAACCCCCTGCCATCTCAAACATCTTTAATAAATTTTCCCGGAGAAATATTAGAGATAAAAGTTTTAGCTCTTTTATATGAATGTGTAATTAACATTTCAAGTTTAAAGAAAATCTTTGAAAAGCGGATTTCGAGAAAATCTAAAAACAATAAAAAAAAAAATTGAAAAATACATTCAGCAAAGTAGCACTTCCGGTTGAGGAATTTTGACAGTTAATTTCCTGTCGGATCCCATGGTGATACCCAAAAACAGATTGCCAGGTTTGAACTTTCTACGATTTTCAGTTTTTCCTCTATGCTGTTCATATAATATGTACATACTTAACTCGACAACTTAGAAAAGAATATTTTGGGCGGAGTTATAAACATCGTACTGTTGGGTGAAGCAATAAACATATAAACAGACGCAGGTGTAACCACTTAGATTTAAGGTGTTGTGGTTGGTTCTAGGAGAGCTGGAAAGCATCAGAGATATTTTCCGTGATAGCCTGCTTCTTTTTATAGTCATCGACCGGTTTTGGCCGTTCGCCCATCATCATCAAGATGTTATCAGTGTGACAACACAGACTTGCATGTACAGTGTTTTGACAAAAATATCCTCATGAAAGGCGAACACCCGAAACCGGTCGATGACCACAGACAGACGCAGGCTATCACAGAAAATATATCTGATACTTAGATTTAAGGTTTCGGCCAGCAGACAGAAAGACGGATGCGCGCGCAACTCTTTTTTCTAAGTTGTCGAACTATACATACATAGGATACATATCCTTCACACACACACAGACCAATTTGAATTTAAAAAACAGGTATAATATTTCTTCTTTTTTTTATGGCATTGACATGTTATCATTTAGCCATATATGCTTATGCGTTATAGAACTTACTATATACTTAGTGCCTCAAGCATTCATCCACGGATCTAACCTATTCCATTCACGCAAATAAATACAAACACGCCAATAAATACCTTCGTACAAATAGCTCTAAAACCTAACGCGACTCATTCATAGTAATTGCCAGACCAACATTCATACGGTGGGTTGGGGAACTCGAAATTCCTCGCACCCCTATATACTTAACCTAATATATATTATTCCCAAAATATACCTACAGGTGCACTCGTTATTCCACCAATACCGTAATACTTAACCCTAATCGCATTCACTCACCTTTCATACTCAAGCACATAAACAGACATACTTTTACTAACCACAAACATATTGTTTAGCCAGTTCTAATTAATTCATTCAGCATATAAGCATTATTAGAAAATATAATATCTTCATAACGGAAAGGGGCCTCCAAAAATTTGTATAAAGTTCTAAAAATTATATCTTTTTTATCATTAAACTTAGGGCATTACATTATTATATGTCTAAAGTCTTCATGCTTATTACATAGACTGCACAATTCGGAGAGGTTCTGATATTAATTTTCCACAAATAACATGGTTCGATCTTAGTCATCGATCATCATAATTGTATATTTGTTCAGAACCAGCCCTTTGAACCATGGTTGTCTTTCGTAATTTCGTAATCATAATTTTGTAAAATTTTCCTTTTAAATTAGTTTCATATTCTAATTGCCAGATATTGAACATTCTATTAGTAATGTGGTTTCTAAATTCTGAGGAGCTTAAATTTTATATTTGCGGCCTCTCCAGTTTTATTCGCTTCTTTCTAGCTATCATATCCACGATTTCATTATCTTTAAGCACCGTAATGTCCTAATTTATTTCTCTACCCACACAAAGGGATAATATACAGTAAACTCCCAATTATTCGGGCTAATAGTGGGGAGAGCAATGGTGGCACGGATAATCGAAAAACACGGATAATCGAAAAACACGGATAATCCGAACTATAATTATTTCTAAAATACAACATATTATACATTTCTATGGCAGACAATTATTTGAACATGTTTAATGCTCATTATTATTAAGAAAATCGGTGATTTTGGTTTGTTTGCAGGAATCTTTTAATGATTTTTTAATATCAGTTCGAATTTTTCTAAGAGCTATTATGTCGTTATACTCGAATTCCCATTGGTCGATGTACTCCAAGAAAGTGTCAACAGAATTCAAGGCCGTGATGTGACTAATGCGACTGATAACTTCTTCTTCTCCACTTTTAGCTTCATTCTCTTGCTCCTCTGGTTGAATGAGATCGGAAATAATATCCACGTCACTCATTACTTGAAAACCTCCATCACATGAAACATGTTCTAACCACTCCTCAATATTTTCTCTATCAACATTTTCAAAGCCACCTAAATTTGCCATTAGCTCACTTATTTCAGATACTATTTCACTTGTCTCGGGCTCGATAGAATCCAAAAAAAAAAAATCACCTACATTTGGTAGAACATTCCTCCACGATGGAACAAGTGTTATTGGCTTTATTTTATTCCAAGATTGAGTTACACCATGTATCGCATCCAGTATTGTCATTTTTTTCCCCAAAATTTAATCAAATCATCACCTTCATTACAAAGGCTTTTAATAAGGTCATTGCGGTAATGTAATTTCAATAATAAGATAACCCCTTGATCCATGGGTTAAATTTTTAAATTAAATTCATGCACGGATAATCCGCAAACCGGATAATCCGCACACGGATAATCGGAAATTTGCTAGCTTATGCGGACGACGTGGATCTGATTGGTCGATCAAGAGATGCGATCAGGGATGCCTATCTGGACTTGGAAAGTGCTGCCAAGGAAGTAGGACTTGAAGTGAACCAAGCCAAAACAAAGTACATGTACGTTTCATCTGGAGTACAGCGAGATAGTGATGTGGAGCTTGGGAATCATATCTTTAAGTGGGTGGATAATTTTATTTATCTAGGAACTCAAGTGAATATCATGATAATAATATACGTCATGAGATCAATAGAAGAATATTACTGGCTAATAGGGCATACTTCGGTCTACAGGATTATATGAAAAGTCGGTTACTCTCCAGGTCCACAAAGAATCTATAAGACTCTCATCCGACACGTTCTAACATATGCCTCGGAATGCTGGACCATCATTAGAAACGACGAGCTTGCCCTCCTTAGATTTGAAAGGAAAATTCTTCGCAGGATCTATGGAGCCATCCTTGATGGAGAGACATGGAGACGGAGAAGTAATGAGGAACTAAGGAATTTGTACAAGGATGTCGATGTGGTGGACTACATCAAGCTGGGGCGCCTGCGCTGGGCGGGACATGTAGGAAGAATGAATTCCGAGGAAGTGCCTCTCAAGTTATTGAGAGAAAACATACACGGTGTACGCAGAGTCGGGGGACGTAGATTGAGATGGAGTGATGCAGTGGCAAGAGATGCAAGCAGCTTCCTTGGTGTCCGCAACTGGATGGTGGCGGCATCGAACCGTGACAACTGGCGTGCATCCATAGAGGAGGCCAAGACTCGCGCAAGCGGGTTGTAGAGCCAAGTGAAG